>JAGFMF010011617.1:2104947-2131813 GCA_019455555.1 Galemys pyrenaicus | reverse complement strand
CACAAGGGACTGAGGTGATGGTGCACGGGTGAAATGGTGGTGGGTACCCCCTGGGGACTACAAATGATGTCAAATATAACTAATAAAAAAAAAATTATTCTTTCAAACTTAAAATATTTATATGGAAAATACCAAAAAGTCCATAACATTGGGATAAATGCATGTTGACACAAGCAACTATTATATTAATGAGAATCCACAAAATTATGGATGAATCTCATAAACATGCTAAACATAAAATTAGAACTAATCTATAGTCTTAAGGATAAGAAGTCAGGGTAGTAGTAACCCACTGCAGGCAAGGGGCCAGTGAGTTGAAGAGGACACAAGTAGATTGCTGAGGCTAATAATGTCCTGTTTATAGTTAGTTTTCAGTTTTTACCTGAAACAGAGATACAAAAACAAAAAGTACTACAAGATTTATAATAAAAAGCAGCAGTCCTATTTCACTCATCTTACGCTCCCAAATAAATTACTTTTTCTTTTATTTCATAATCACAATCAATTCTTTAATTACAAACAATTTTTCCTTCTAAGTAGCCTTATACTATTATGTCTTTATCAATTTAAGAAAGTATTTCTAATAAAGAACAATATAGGGCCTCCCTGATGGTGCAATGGGTTAAGCAATGCACTATGAGGCAAATCACAATTACTGCAGCAGGAGTTCGATCCTTCATAGTGGGGCACATAGTGGGGCAGACCTCTCCTGCCTCACCTGCTGCTCCCCTCAGCAGTGTACTTCAGTCAGTCTGCCTGTTCTGTTCCCCACTCTGTCTCTGGTGAATCCTCTCAGTCCCCATACCTCTGGCCTGTACTCAGTTCTTGTATGCATAAATAAATATTTTTTTAAATTTTTTATTAATATTGTATATTTGAATGTTGCTAAGACAGATCTTAAAAGTTCTCATTACAGGAAAAAAATACGTGTAATTACATGTAGTTAACTAATGTTAACTAGACTTATGATGGTTATCTTTCACAATATATACAAATATCAGATCAATATATTGTACACCTGAAACTTATATGTCATAGATCAATTATATCCCAATAAAAAAAATTTCCTCAGAAAATCTTTTTAGCTTCCAAAGTTACCACTGAAAAATTCAGTGCTATTTTGAATCCAGATTCTTCATATACCACTAATTTTTTTCTCTCTGCAAAAGTTTTTAGAATCCTTCTTTTCTTGGATTCTGAAATTTCAAAATAACACGGTTTTTTTGTTGTTGTTAAAGATTTATTTATTTAGGCATACAAGAATTGGGGTGGGGCCTCCCTGGTGGCGCAATGGGTTAAGCAACACACTATGAAGCAGACCGCAGCCACTGTAGCACGCAGGAGATGGATCACTGCAGCCAGCCTGGGGAGGTGACACACATGGTGCAGCAGACCTCTCCTGCCTCACCGGTGGCTCCCCTCAGCAGTGTATTTCAGTCAGTCTGCCTGTTCTGTTACCCACTCTGTTTCTGGTGAATCCTCTCACCCCCCACACCTCTGGCCTATGTATCCCAGTTCTTGTATGCACAAATAAATAAAGCTTTAAAAAACAAACATTGTTTTTCCCCATCTTTGTATTCCTGGTACATAATACCTGGTACATTTATTGAATACATGCTTAAATGATGAATTAACTACAACTGTAATGTATGGTAGAGACAGCATAGAAAAAAAAACCATGAGATTTTAAGTAATGCAATTCCAAAACTTAGGAAATATATTAAGATAGATGACTTAGCTGCTGAACTTCAAATACAGACAATAAAATGGGTACAATCCACTTCACGATGAGGATTAAATAATATATTAAAGTATTTTTCAAACTGTAGGTGTGTACAGGGTGACAAAGTCCATTTAAGGGCTGTGAGTTGAAAACAGCATTTTTCTTTTAATGAAAGAGAACCTGTTCTAGGAATTCTTTCACAAAACAGACCTATTTAGTATTGTCCAGCTAACATTTATTGAGACTTATGGCATTCTCCAGTTGCTAGACTTATAGCAATAAGGCCATGTTACTTACCTTCAAAGAACTTACATGCTAGGGGAAAGTATAGACACACTGAGTTTCAGTAGAACACAGCAAGTACTAAGATAGAGGTGAGTATAGCGGGCTCTATGGGAAAGTCAGGAGGATAAGAGGCTTCTTGGAGTAGGTAAGATCCCAACTCATCTTTTAAAAATCAAAGAGATTAATTAAGTAAAGACACGGTACAAAGAGTAAGAACTGAATTTGAGTAACTGAGAAACTGGACAGTTTGATGTTACCAAAGCATGGCGATGGGGAGTCAAGAAATGGACTACAGGCACTTGTGGCCTCCTGAGGAGCTTAAAGGCTAGAGGATTCAGAAGCCCCCACAGGAGCTGAGATGCTGTCATCACTCATGTTTGTTCCTTCCCGTCTATACTGTCTAGAGAAGGGATCCCACAGAGCTGGTGACTGTCCTTTCCTTAGACGAAAGCCCACTCAGAATCAAAGGAGGTGAAGACTTTGAGTTATCTTACTTAGGGTTATCTCAGAATGCCCGTCAAAAACTCTGATCCAGAGAGAAAATGGAAGGAGGAGGGGTTAAGAATGGCCGCAAGCACAACTCTGAGACATCTTGATCCCTCAGAGACGCTCTGTATCACAATCTACTGGAGTCTCCGCTCTGATGCAGCAAGAACCAAAGACGAGGCTGGGCAGTGAGAGCCCCCCACTCCTGCCCCCCGTCCCGCCCCAGCGCTTTCCAGGCAGACCGAAGTGACCAGCAAACAACGACAGACTGACCCGCCCTCAGTTTTCCGGTCACCCCGACCTCACCCAAACCGAGAAGCAAGGAGGCCACCTCCAGGGTTTACTGCTCTGTTTACCTTGGTCATCCCAACCCCCACCACGAACACCCGGCGACCGCGCGGAAGAGATTCCAGAGCCATGGTTCAGAGTATGCAGGGCAGTCAGGCGCAGCAAAACTGGCGCTGACATATGGGGAGCCGTGGGTAGAATAAACGGCGGCGAGGGGGCGGGGCACGCTCGGGCAAGGAGGCGGGGCGAGCGGGGGCGCTTGCGCATGCGCAGAAGCCGGTGGCGCGAAGTCTTCGGCAGGCGACGGATGTTGCGTAACTTTCTGGACGTGGGTCGCGGGGAGAAAGTTCTCTCCGGGGTTGGAGCTCCAGTGCTGCTGAAGAAAAGCTTAAAACCTGGTACCAGCCTCTTGAATTTCGGGCCTCCACTATGACAGAGAGTGGCGCAGAGACTAGGGCTTGAGGCTGAGAGTAGGGCCTGACTACAAAACTGACTAATAATGGGATGGCCCGAGGAAAGTGTTAGAGTTCGAGAACGGTTCCGTGTCCTGCGCGTGGTAACACTCGGGAGTGCACACCTATAAGGAGGGAGGTTAACGTATGCACGCGTACAGCAAGTGCGAAACCAAATTCAGCACTAGCCGTGAGCTTTTTTTTCACCTGCCTTTTCTGTGAGAATTACAATGAGGTTACAGAAAGTGTTAGCACTTGTGAAAAACAGGCCTAAGAGGGGCCATTTTAAAATCGGGTCGGAGTTGTCATTGTGGGAAAACTGCTCATTGTCTGATTGGACTGGGCCAGACGGCAAGTATTTCTCGCTGTCGCTGTTTGAGAGTCCAGTAGGAAAAGGATTTTGACTCTTCTGAGTCCAAAGACTGATGATTTTGATTTTGCCAGCGGACAGAATCAGTAACCAATTATGTACAGAGTGAGTTTGTTAGCAGTGACTCTTCAATCACTTGTTTTTGTTTTTTAGATTTTTGAAAAAGATTTCTTTATGCATTTCAGAGCTGGGGTACAGGCTAGAGTCCAGGGAGGTGAGAGGATTCACCAGAGACAGAGTGGGGAGCAGAACAGGCAGATTGACTGAAACACACTGCTGAGGGGAGCAGCAGGTGAGGCAGGAGAGGTCTGCTGTGCTATGTGGGTCCCCTCCCTGGCCTGGGGCAGGGATTGAACTCCTGCTGTGGTGGCTGGGGTTTTCGTCATAGTGTGTTGCTTAACCCATTGCGCCACCAGGGAGGGCCCACTTGTTTTCTTTTTAACCTAAAACTTCCAATTTTTACCAACTCAGGCCACGTTTTAGTTTTGTCTGAAATCACGCTGGCTTTTGATGATTTGATCCAAAATAAACACTTGACTGCTTCTCATTTTGGCTCTTTTTAGATGAAATATATAGTCGATGTGTGTATATATCTGTATATGATGTTTTTCTTTGCAAAGTCTGAATTTGTGAACGTGCCTACTTGCAAAAAAGTGTTTGTACCTCCAAAATCAATACTCAAAAGCCCTTGAAGTGGCAAAATATTTGAGTTGCCTGATAGTGTTTCTAACTGAATTCAAACCAGTTCAAACAAGGCCACTTTCTTGTGTTAGCTCTCCCGCCATTGTGATTGTCCTCTTGTACAGTTAATATTAAATGTACAGTTGTTTCTTGAAACTCTTGCTGTTAAGGATAGTGATGTGATTGGTGGACAATTACCAACTCAACAGAACCAGTAGTCACAGCAATTATTATGTAACAAACGCTGGTGGTTTCAACATAGAAGTTCAAAAAGATACAGGCAATAAGAAGATAATAAAAATTGCCCTTCATTCTAGAAATTCTTTCCAATTTAGAGAGTCACAGCAAATTATTATGTAACAAACGCTGGTGGTTTCAACATAGAAGTTCAAAAAGATAGAGAGGCAATAATAAGATAATAAAAATTGCCCTTCATTCTAGAAGGTTCTTTCCAATTTAGAGAACAATCTGAATGTTCCTTTCCAATCTAGAGAACTAGATAATACAAAAATCTGCTGTTACAGAAGACCTAGAAAGACTGGATAAAATAAAACATTACTTTAAGTGCATATATAATGGAGGAGTGAATTTTCTCTTTTAATTTTATACCTACATTGATGTCATTTGAATATTTTGAACTTGTGTGTTTATTACTTTTCATTCTTACTATATAATGTCTTTAATTTTGGTACTTTGTTTCATTTTAATTAGTTTTTTAGTAGTTAATATTCAAAACATGGATCAAGATTCAGAAAGTACAAAAGGTCAAACTAAAGATTTTTCCTTCCACCCTATTTCCACACTTCTCAGTTCCTCTCCCCTATTTTTCTAAAATTATTTTATGTACATACAACCAGATGTATAGTTGCACACATAAGTAATGCTACTCCTCTTTATAACACACATTCTAGCTTTCTTTATACATTGTTTCACATCTTGATTCTTTCATAATAAATTTTGAAGAGTATATCTGTACATAATGGTCTTTCTGTGTTTTTTCCATAGCTGCATAGTATATAATTTATGGATAGACCATAATTTACTTAACCAGTTCTCTGGATATTGGATATCCAGATTGGATAGTTGTATTGGATATTACAACTATTTCTAGTCTTTTGCTGTTATAAGCAATGCTTCGGTGAATAACCTTGTACATATTTTGCTTCATACCTGTATGGTTATATCTGTAAGTTAAGTACCTAAAGTTGGAATTTCTGGATCAAAGCGATGACTTATAGTTCTGATATATACTGCCAATCGCTCTTGATTAAAGACATTCTGATTAGCAATATGTTTTACATATACTACTTTTATAACTAAAGCAGTAGCTTTAAATTTTTATATTAAGTTCAGAAATGATTATTGAGGAATTATTTCTTCTTAAAACCAGCAAGATTAAAAAGGAGAAAAATGTCATTCCCTATGGCCATAGTAATCAGCAGTTACTATTGTCTTGTCCTATCTCCCTTACTCCTTTATTAAATTTCCTTCAAGTCCCAGGAACAATAATAATGTAGAGAGCAGAGTGAGCACTTTACTATATTAAAAAGCAGACACCACATTTTCATTTAGGACAATAACATCCTTTACTTGGTAGAATAGTTTGCTGGTGCTGCCATATCAAAACATCACAGGCTTAAACACACGAATTTATATTTTCACCATTCTGCTCTACAAGGCTAAGATTAAGATATTCACAATGATAGTTTTGTCTGAGGCTTTTCTCCTTGACCTGTGGATGGCTGTTTTCTCTGTCTTCACATGGCCTACCCTCCCTACCTGTCTCTGTCCAAATTTCCTCTTCTTATATGGACATTGGAATATTGGATTAGGGCCACCCTAATGACCTCATTTTAACTTAATACCTTTTTTAAAACCCTGTCTCCAAATACAGTCACATCATGAGGTACAAGGGGTTAGAATGGCAAAACATGAATTTTGGGGGAGACACAATTCAGTCCATAACAAATAAAGTATTAACTCTTTTAAGTAGGAGGTGAAGTCCCATAATTGCTCCCCAACCTTCTATGAAAAACTTTCTAATGAAGCCTCAGGTCTGTGATTCTTTAAGGAGTGAAAGAATTGGAATTGTCTTCAGTAGTATATAGAAAGGGGACATGGAAGTATAGCCAGATGATCTGAATTAATTCATTGGAAGCAACAGCAATGGGTCAGAAATGCCCAGGATCAACCCTGATTTATCTAGAGGGTCACAGAGAGAAAGCTTCCCATCAGACCCAGGAAGGGAGACAAAGATCGTTTTATTTAATCTTTTTTTTTAAATATTTATGCATACAAGCACTGGGGTACAGGCCAGAGATGTGGGGGGGTGAGAGGATTCACCACAGAGAGCGGGGAGCAGAACAGGCAGATTGACAGGAACACACTGCTGAGGAGAGCAATGGGCGAGGCAGGAGAGGTATGCTGCACCATGTGGGTCCCGCCCTGGCCGGCAGCAGGATCGAACTCGAGTTGCAGTGGCTGCGATTTGCTTCATAGTGCGTTGCTTAACCCACTGCGCCACCAGGGAGGCCCCCCCTTTTTTTTTCTTTTAAGATTTATTTATGCACACAAGCACTGGGGTACAGGCCAGAGGTGTGGGGGGGGGGTGTGAGAGGATTCACCACAAAGAGCGGGGAGCAGAACAGGCAGATCAACGGAAGTACACTGCTGAGGGTAGCAGCGGGCACAGCAGGAGAGGTCTGCCGCAATGTGGGTCCCCCCCTGGCCGGCAGCAGGGATCGAACTCGAGTTGCAGTGGCTGCGGTTTGCTTCATAGTGCATTGCTTAACCCACTGCGCCACCAGGGAGGCCCCATTTTTATTTAACTTTAATAGACATGGTGATGACCCCAGCAAACACTAGTGGTGGAAAACTAGATGATTGTATTTCTAGATGGCCTAGCAATCCAGCCATTTGTTTGGAGGTCAGGATTGTTAGTGACTTTGGGTCTTCAATAAGTAGATGGTTGGAGCACGGAGAGTTCCCCGAACACTCTTTATTGAGCCACACAGAACGAAGTAAACTAAGCTACTGCTGATGTCTACAAGAACAGCTTGGGTGTACTGTGTGGGCAGATGCTAGGAATTCATATTCAGATGTTTTTCCAACCAATCATTGAGCACAAAATTGGAATGAGTTGAAGTGCATATGGGAGGTGAGACAGTTAAGTCTGTAAATATAGACAATGCCAGAGTGAATAAATGAAATGGTGTTTTTAAAATGAGGTAACATTTATTGTAAGCAAGATTCACCAACCATACTCAAAACTCATATTAACACCATGACACATTAACACCATGACATAGTGAAAAAGACGCTTCTTTACCAAATTCTAGACAGGTTCCTCTGAGCCCTCTTCTCTACTTGTCCTCAACCTTGGCCTATAAAGACTACATGGTCGTAACAGCTCAAGGCCACATCCCTAGGATGAACCTAGCCCCAGTTATAGTGCCTGCCTAAGAAAGTTCAAGGCTGACAAAAAATTTTACTGTTTGGGCCTCCCTGGTGGCCTAGGGGTTAAGTCACAACACTATCACTGCTAAGGCCTGAGTTAGATCTCTGACCAGGTAGCTAACCCACATGGGGTATCGCAGACCTCTCCTCATGTGCCCGCTGCCCTCCTTAGCAGTGTATTTCAGTAGATCCACCTTTACTGGTCCCCACTCTGCCCCTGATGAATCTTTTTTACCCCCTACACCTCTAGCCTACACCCCAGTTCTTCACAAAAATAAATTTTAAAATGTACTGTCTGTACCTGCCAACACCTGAAGATAGGGCCTCTATCTGCCAATGTCTGTATAAGGCAGGAGCCTATGCTTAAACACCAGTCAGCAAGCCCTGAAAGAGTTTCAGGAGGACCAATAAATACCCCTTTGCCTGCTTAAAAATTTTCACTTCCAGACCTACATGGTGGCGCAGGGGTTAAACACCACACTATGAAGCATCTGCAGCCACTACAGCACAAGTTCAATCCTGGGCAAGGAGCTAACCCACATGGCACAGCAGACCTCTCCTGTCTCGCCCGCTGCTCCCCTCAGCAGTGTACTTCAGTTGATCTGCCTGCTCTGCTCCCCACTCTGTCTCTGGTGAATCCTCTCACCACCCACACCTCTGTTCTGTATCCCAGCTCTTGTATGCATACATAAATAAATATTTTTTAAAAATTCACTTCCTTGACTCTTACAGAGTCCCTGTTCATAAGAACTCCTTAGTCCCTCAAACTCCCTTTAAAATCCCCAGTCACCTCTATACATGTAAAGTTGAATTCAGTTCATAATGTACTCTTTTGCAATATTGTTGAAACGTAGATCTGTTTATTTGCAATGTATTCTGTTCTAATAGATCTGCTTTGAGTTGAAAAGATGGCAACACAGGACAATTCTCAGTATTCAGGGTATACCTTCCTGATTCTGTGGCTGGCAGGGAGCCAGGGTTGCTAAGGCTGCCCAGCACCTTCAGCACATATCATCTCCTAGTTCAGAAAGGATCAAAACTCAAAATGCGAAGTATGTTTCCTACTGAATGTGTATCACCTTTGTATCATCATAAAGTCAGAAAATCTTAAGTGGAAACTTCTAAGTCCAGTATCATAAAATTACCAATTAAAATCTGTCCTCACCACCTTAGCGTCTCTTTGACAGCAGTCACTAATATTATTTTTATTTTACAGATTAAAACTCTGACGTTTAGGGAGGTGGACAACTTTGCCTCAAATCACACTAGCTGATCTTTCTCCCACTTATGTCTGCTGGTCTCTCTGAGCCACAGAGTGCAGTGTCTGCCTCACCACCCATAGGTGGAGCAGTTGGCGAAGACCTCCGGATCAAATGCGAACTTTCCTCGGGAGAGGCAGTGGAGGGTCCCAGCCTCACCTTCCTGGCTTCGCCCCGATGCTGCGCACCCTAAACAGCGCCAGGTGTCTTCTGCACCTCTGGGGGTCCCTTCCAGGCCGTGGCTGCGCCTCGCGTGCGACGGACGTGGATCGCGAGATCCAAGTGCGCGCCCTGGCGGGTCCCGATCAGGGTAAGTGAATTGTGCTAGGAGCGCCCTGGCGGCAGCTGGGAACCCCCGTGCCTAAGGCTGCTGCCAGGACCACAGCTCTGACTATGTAGAAGTCTGAGATCAGAAGGGAGGGAATTGATGACTTGATGCCAAATCTCCTGTATACAGCCTAGGCTCCCCAAACTTCCTAAGGCCCAAGACCATCTTACTGGCCGCCCCACTCTTTTTGTGGCAACACTGAAATCAATTTCCTTATCTGGTGGTCTGGGACTGTGTGAGTTAGGGGAGAGGAGTCGTTCAGGGATAGGACTAGGCACAAGTGTCCCCAACAGAAAAGTCCCTATTTCTCTACTGGGCCAAGGTTCCAGGGGCCTTAGGCCACAGAGCTATTTGGCTCCTGGGTGCAAGGCAGGCAGGTGAAGAGAAGTAGAAGGGAGAGCTGCTATGGTAGGAAGGCCCCTACCCCAAGGCCAACTTTTGCGACCTCTGACACAAAGGGGAAAGTTCACACTGTTCTCTAACAAAACATGAATTGTTTTTTTTTTTTATTTCCAGCGCACTGGGTGGCATTTATCACTCCTCAGTTCACTGTGCATTTACGGTCAGAACAAGGTCCTTGTGTTTACTTTCTCCTCAGTCCCATCCCTCTTCTCATAACTTGATGTAACCTTGTTGGCGTCCAAGTCTTAATTTGCACAGATGGCGCTGTACTGTACCTCTCAATTTTTCCCGTTTTTTCTTGACAAATTTGAAGAACTACTTTGCCAAGTAAATCTAGTACCTTCCTGTTCTTGCATAGTTTCTTTTTTTTTTTAATGCATACAAGAACTGAGGTGTAGGTCAGAGGTGTGGGGGTGGGAGGATTCACCAGAGACAGAGTGGGGAGCAGAACAGGCAGATCAACTAAAATATACTACTGAGGGGAGCAGCGGGCGAGGCAGGAGAGGTCTACTGCGTCATGTGTGTCAGCTCCCTTGCCAGGGATCAAACTCATATTGTACTTGTTGGTGACAGTTTGATAGCACTGAAACTCTCAGGTTTCCACATACTGTTGCTTAATATGTAATCCCCACTTTGATGGACATGTAGAGACCATTGTTATCTCACGACATCATTTCGTGAAAATTTCTCTGGCCATATGGGATTGCTGGGCCTTGAGCATACCCCCTTACTCTCATGCTTACTTAGTTCACTGCCAAACTGGCAACAAGGCTGCCTTGAGACTGTTAATAATTATTCTTCCTACTGTGCAGATTAAGAAACTGAGAAATTAAGCAATCTGAACCAGGTTTGACCTCAAAAACTGTTAACTATTAGATTGTCATGCCTCTTTTGGTAATTCAGTAATTAAAAAAAGACGTGTGTATCTCACAGGTCATAGATCTTACAGTTTACTTCTAAGTAGTTGAATGTGTTAGAACAAGGATTCCTGAGTTCTATCCCCAGCCAGGGAAGTAAGCACCAAACCTCTCCTCTCACCTGCTGCTCCCCTTAGTAGTGTACTTCAGTAAATCCTCTTGTTCTGCTTCCCACTCTGTCTCTGGTGACACTTCTCATCAATCCCCACCCTCCCGCACCTCTGGCCTACACCTTAGTTCTTCTATGCAAAAAAAAAAAAAAAAAGTCTCTGCCTCTACCCAAAAGTATGCAGAAGATGAGGAGCTAAATCAAAAAGTAGTGGAGAAGACAAAAGAAATAAATTCACAATAGGAGAAACACCCCTCCAAAAAATTATTTGGGGTCCTTCAATGTTCATGTTAGAAGCCACAGCCACAGATTCTGCCTTTCACTTAAGTTGATAGCACCAGAGTATTATCACATTTAATCTGTTGTGATCTTGAAAACCGAAATGGCTAATTAACTGCTCTTGGTTATGACAGTATGACTCTACTGTAACTCCTTACCTGAAAGTTCACCAGGACCAGAACTTTCCATGTCATAACTCTTCTACTTATGGGTTCAGTTCAAGCTGCCCACATGTGTTTTGTTCTAGCTATGCACCTGACTTAGGGTCTCTCCCTTCCTCTCTGCTTATGTAAATTCTTCTGGAATCTCTACTCCCTCTGTCACTGTCCCTTTATTTTCCATGGTCTAGACTTTCCTGATAGATTGCTAGCTATTTGACATAGATTGTTATGTCTGTGTGGTATAAATTGCTAACTATTTGCTAGTATTCTCCAGCTGTTAACTTAGGGGAACTGCTCTCCTTTTCTGGGCCTCAGTTTCCCCTTCTATATCAATAAGGGACTGTTAAACCAATTGGTCTCTACATTGCCTTCCAGAGGTTTCTGTTGGTCCTGTCAACAAATTTTATTTCAGGGATATGTCCTTGGGCAGCTTCTGGAAGTGAGGAAGGCAAGTGAACTGTATATTCCTGGGACCGTGGTGATGAAGGAGTCGCTAATTGTCCAGGTTCACCTTCTAAATCAACAGGCAGTTACATTCTTTGACTGCTTAATCTGACACTGTCTCAAGTCATACTGCTCACCAAAGGTAGATACTTTCCAGAACTCAGAACTCCGTCCTCCAGGTGTGAGCCTAGGAATGAATAGGGCCTGTTGGCTCATTGAAGGCTGCCCTGTTCCTTGCAGGAATCACTGAGATTCTGATGAACAGACCGAGAGCCCGAAATGCCCTGGGGAATGTCTTTGTCAGCGAGGTAAGAAAGGTGAGGCATCAGGGTGGGTGGGGCTGGACTGGGAGCTATCTGATAGTGTCTCTTCTACAGCTGCTAGAAGCTCTGGCCCAGCTGCGAGAAGACCAGCATGTACGTGTCCTGCTCTTCAGAAGTGGAGTGAAGGGTGTGTTCTGTGCAGGTGTGTTTCCTCCCTGGCTCATTGGGGTAAAGCAGAGCTTTATGCAGGGGAATGTGCCTACATCAGTTCCAGCAAGACTCATTACTTCCATTTTAGAGATGTAATTCAAAGACTCAGAGGTAAAACTCCTGCCTAGGATTACTCAGCTATTAAGGGATGGATAAAATTCAATTTGAAATTGATTTCCTGAGCCTCAAAATCTTGTTTTCTATTGTATCATCCTGTTTTCTGACCCTTCATTGAGGAAACTGGTCTAATCACTGTGGAAAACGGTATGGAAAATTCTCAAAATATTAAAAATAGATCTACCATATGATCCAGCAATTCTACTCCTATGTACCTACCTAAATACAAAAACACTTATTTAAAAGTGCATAGGTTGGCTATGCACTCCCATGTTCATTAGCACTATTTGATATCCAAGTCATTGAAACAACCTATGTGCCCAAGGACAGATGAGTGGATTAACAAAATATGGTATATTGGGGCTACCCTTGTGGCGCAAGGGGTTAAGCACCACATTATGAAGCATCTGTAGCCACTGCAGCACAAGTTCAATCCCTGGCCAGGGACGTGAACCACATGGTGCAACAGACCTCTCCTGTCTCCCCTCAGCAGTGTATTCAGTCTGTCTGCCTGTTCTGTTCCCCACTCTGTCTCTGGTGTATCCTCTCACCCCCCCCCCACTCCACACCACTAGCCTGTACCCCAGTATAAATACATCTTAAAAAAAAAGAAAAGAAAATGTGGTATATATACACAGTGGAACGCCACTCAGCTATTAAAAAAAAAAAAAAAGATGAAATCTTGCCATTTGCAACAACATGGTTTCCCTAGAGAGTATTATACTAAGCAAAACAAATCAGCAGAAAGACAAATACCAGATGATTTCACTCATATATAGACTATACAGAAACAAAATAAAGGAACAGACAATAAATGAACCCTAGAAATAACTGTAGAATTGAAGCTACTAGAGGGAGAAGGTAGAGAGTAGGGAGCAAAGTCAGGACTACGGTAGATTATGGGAGCTTTCATGATGGGTGTGGTGTGGTAACATATGTATGAAGTATGAAACTCTCTCTGAATCATATGCAGTGTTGTAAACCAGTATCATCTCAATATAAAATAATTCACTTAAAAAAATTCACCAACACCATGAATTTCTGTTCCAAAGATGGTGACTACTATATCCCAGGCCCACAACAAAAAGCAAGTCAATGAGAACTGAAATGGGGAGGAGAGAAGGGAGAAATGGGACTCACTGGGGAGACAGGAAGAGGCCATGAAGGGAGAGAATGGAAGGAACATGTTTTCCAGGAATTTTCAAAGGGATATAGCTCAGTGCTAGGTCTTTCCACATCCACGCCAACCTGTTTTTTGTTGTAATTTTTTTTTAAGAGATTTTATTTATTTATGCAAAAAAGAACTGAGGTACAAGTCAAAGGTGTGGGGGGTGAAAGGATTTACCAGAGACAGAGTGAGAAACAGGTGGACAGACTGAAATACACTGCTGAGGGGAGCAGCCGATGAGACAGGAGAGATCTGCTGCACCATGTGGATCACCTCCCTGGCTGGAATCAAACTCCATGCTGCAGTGGCTGTGGATGCTCCAGTGTGGTGCTTAACCCCTTAAACCACCAGGGAGGCCCCTGTTGTTGTAATTTCTAATAGCACTGCTAATAAGTGAGTGTGGTATCACATTGTGGTTTGATCTGAGCTGACAGGATCATTGTGGTTTGCCTGGCAGGACAGGTGTGCAGATTAAGGCTGTCTGATCCAGCTGCCCTGCTGAGGTCCTCACCCTACCCTCAGCTGTCAACCTGTTTTTTGTTGTAATTTCTTTGCTCTGAGCAAATCCTGGGCTTGACCCTTTCCCTCTCTGGGCCTCAGTTCCCTCAGCTGTCACTGAGCGACTAGACTAGTCAAAGATTTCCAAGGGCTCTTTCTGCTCTGACTTCCTATATTTCAGAACTCAGAGATTATATTCACTCCCTACTCAGCCAAAGCCTTTGACGATCCCACTATGGTCACTACCCTCAGCAGGGCCCTGCCCTCTCCATGCCCCTATAGCCTGTGCTTGGTTCTCAGTTCTCATCTTTCTTGATCTCTCAGCTTCTTTGGATCCCACTGACCACTCCTTTTTAAAAATAATCTTTTATTGTTTTGTGTTAATAACTGTGGTCAGTACACAGAATTTAGTTTAGCCATCTTAAGTGTAAAATTCAGTGTCATTAAGTACATTTACAAGGTTCTGCCTCTATCACCACTGTCCATTTGCAGAAATTTTTCATCATTCCAATCTGTACCCATTAAACAATTCTTCCCCAGTCCACCTTCCCTCAGCCCCTGGTAACTGGTACTGTACTGCCAATTCTAGATACCTCACCGGAGGGAATCTTAGAATATTTGTCCTTTTGTGTCTAGCTAATTTTATTTAGCATATATCTTCAAGGTTCATCCTTTCCATAGCTTGTGTCAGAATGTCATTCTTGTTTGTGACTGGATAATACTCATTGCATAGGTACCATAGATTTATCATTCCATCTGTTGATGGGCATTGAGAGGTTTATACTTGTTCACTATTGTAAATAATGCTATGAACACTGGTGTGCAAGTATCTGAGTCCTTGCTTTCAATTATGTTGTTATATACTTAGGAATCTGATCATATAATAAAGTCTACATTTAACTGTTTGAGAAACCATCAAAATATTTTCCACAGCAACTGCACCCTTTTACTTTCCCACCAGCAATGCATCATGGTTTTCCATGTCCATGCCAACCCCTGCTGTTATTTGTAATATCCACGCTAGTGAGCATGAAGATGTATCTCATTGTGGTTTGGTTTACATGTCCCTCATGACTAATGATATTGGGTATCTTTATGTGCTCACTAGCCATTTGTCGGTCTTTGGAGAAATATCTACTGAAATCCTGTGTGTGTGTGGTGCTGTTGTTGGGGGTCTTTATATATCCTAAATATTAACTTCTTATCAGGTAGGCAGTTTGCCAAAAATTTCCTTCATTCTGTGGGTTGTCTTTTCTCCCTCTTCAGTGTCGTTTAATGAACAGAAGTTTTAAAGTTTGCTGAAGTTCAATTCATCCTTTTGCTGTCGTACAAGTTCTCAATTTTTGATCCTATCCCCAGCCCTCCTCTTTTTCCTTCCTGGCTTTCTTGACCACTTTCCTGTGGTTCTCTTTCCTATTTGGCTGCTTTCCCCCAAGTCTCCATTGTTGGACCCTTCAACAATGGAGTTGAATTCTGACCCTGGAATTCAGTAAGGGTCATCTCCCAGGGGGTATCACCAACCCATTACCATCTGCAGGTGCAGACCTGAAGGAGCGAGAGCAGATGAGTGAAGCAGAGGTGGGGGTCTTTGTCCAGCGGCTCCGAGGCCTGATGAATGAGATAGGTAAGGGTCAGAGCTGGGTTGTGGAGAACATTCAGGATCTCTGCTGATCAGACTTACCCCACCATCCTCTAAAGTGAATGTTGTTTCTGTGTGAGCTCTGTGGGAAGACAGATGATAATCCCAAAGAGAATTCTACTGAGAGGGTTCAGATAAACCTTGTTAGGTCTAACACCTCCTTCCCCAACACTCCTACTTCTACCTCCACCTGTGCCCTCAGGAGTCAAGCCTGGTGATTCTAGAGGCATCAGGTTTTGCCCAGCATAATTCCAGGTGCTGACAATTGCTGTTCCTTTTGCCTAGAACACTCCCCCATGGCTACCTGAACCTTTTGACCCATCCTTTAAAACCACCAGCACCTCCTCCAGGGATCCTTCCCTGACCCATGCTCCCAGCCTCCTTTATCAGAGCACAGATCACCCTGGGTCACCACTGCCTGTTTACAGGTCTGCCTTCCCTGTGTCTGATTCAGCTGTGTTCCCAGCACCCAGTATGGCACACAGAAGTAGGAGAGCAGAAGGGCAGGTCCAGAGAGGTCACCAGGAGAGTGGGCCTGAGGCGCCATTCAGCCCATCTCCCCACTCTGGTTCCCCAGCTGATCCCACAACTTTCCCCAATGGGAAAATCAACTTCTAAGATGACCTGGCTGAGGCACCAGGTGAGGTCCCCAAACCTGGGGTCAATGAAGCCCTCTGTTTAGCCAGGTCACTTTTCCCCAACCTTGAGTTTTTGTCCTGCTCCTGCCAGGACCTCGCAGGCTGAGGCTTAATTCATCTCCACAGCAGCCTTTCCTGCGCCCACCATTGCAGCTATGGATGGGTTTGCCTTGGGTGGAGGCCTGGAACTTGCCTTAGCCTGTGACCTCCGAGTGGCAGGTACTACGTGGGGGAGAGGGGAGAGGTGGGATAGAGTGGGGAGGGAAGTGTGAAATTGTGCATCTGGGGATTCTGAAGCCAGCGACTACTCTTGGCTTTATAACCAACAGCAGAACTAAAAGCAAAATGGAAACACAGTGAAAGCTGGTTACCTTCTGGTTACCAGCCATGAACTGTTCTAGTTCTCTGAAACACCTCATCTTGGGAATGATTCTGCCAACCCCAGAACAACTGCTGACAGGACAGCATAGAGAATAAAGGCTGAGGCGGAGACAGTCATTCCATTTTCCAGTTCTGTCCAAGTCCTTTCTTAATCACATTTGAACAAGGGTGAGCCAAGGGGACAATACATCTCTGGCTCTGCTACTCAAACATACCCGCAGGAACAAAGCCCTCTGGTTCACCGGTCTAGGTCCCCATGATGTGTTAAGAGCATGTGGACCTTATCTGAAGAATGGAGGCAGATGAAGAAAAGCAGTCACTTTTTAAGATTACTGACTTGTTGGCTAGGTGCACCCTTCATGGGGGCAGTTGGGAAAAGTCGCAGTGTCACCATGATGCTACACCTCCCATCACTGCTGTCTCCTGCCACTCCAGGTGTAACATTTTAAAGTGTAACTCCAGACAGAAGTAGCTTATACCTGCATGATGCATATTGAAGAGAAGGCATCAAAACCTCAGGTCAGGGCTTAGCCCTGACTCTGTTTCTCACCTGGCTAAGTTTAGGGTGGGCAGAAGGGTGAACAGAAAATGCATTGTAGGCAGTGGTAATGATGGCTGTGCCTTCTGACCCACACTGCATGATCCAGGTGGCCTGTGCCGAGGGAATTCAGGAGAAAAGTCTTTGGGATGGGACACACAAAGAGGGCTTCTCAGGGGAAGACCTTAGTGAGAGGCTATGAACTGGAACAGCCAGGGAAATTTCAGGTTGCCAAAAAGCCGGGAGAAATAACTGGTAGAACAGAAGTCATGGACACTCATGGCCAGGATACAGCTAGCAGTGGTGCATGAGACAGAGAATCCACTAACTCACATACAGATATTGGGCACTTTTAGGAATCCCTTTTTTCCTAGTCCTAGTACCTCATTTAATGCTCAGCAGCGCTCTGAAGGAGGCAGACAAGGGGTAATCATTCTTTCCCCACCTATGAGGCTCAGGAAGACTCTCATCAGGTGCCTGGTGATGTACACCTTTAGTAGTGGGGGAAGCAGATGAGGTCCTGGGTCTCCACTTGCAGGCTGGGAGGAGGTATGACTGTAGTCAGACCATGAAGGAAGTAGCTAGCTAGAAGGGTCAATAGCGTAGAGGAAGGTGTGTCCACTCCTAAGGACTGGCACTAGAAGACAGGGTCAGGGCTTCACTCTGTTCTGTTTAAGCAGCTTCCTCGGCTGTCATGGGACTGATCGAGACCACCCGAGGGCTCCTCCCTGGAGCAGGTAACCTTACCCACAACACCCAGTCTTCTCGTTACCTGCTTAGTTCTACTCTGTCCAGGACACTTCCCTACATTTTTCTTTTGCCCTGGTCTAGACTCTGCCATTTCATCCTCAGAACTTGTTCTAAGTCTTGGTTGATTCCAGGCTGGATCTTCTCACATGGATTCACTACTTCCTCTCCATCTTGGCAGGAGGGACTCAGAGATTGCCTCGATACCTGGGGTTGGCCCTGGCAAAGGAGCTCATCTTCACGGGCCGACGATTGAGTGGCCTGCAAGCCCAGGAACTGGGGCTGGTGAACCATGCTGTGCCCCAGAATGAGGAGGGCAATGCCGCCTACTACCGAGCACGAGCACTGGCCCAGGAGATCCTGCCCCAGGTGTGGCAGTAGCTCAACACAGGAAGGAGGACCTATACCATGGGGACATGAGTGGAGGCTTTGAATAGAGGGGAGTGACGGTGTCCTGTGGAGCCACACGAGATCCACTTACCAACACTCATCAAATTAACATTCTTTTGAGTTTCTGTATCCAGGGAGCCAACAAGTTAACTAAATCAAATTAACTTTAAATTTAAATGAAAATTGAGTTGAGGGATTGGAAAGAAATGGCCTGAACATCCTCAGAACAGCACTAACAGTACTTCAGATGCTGGGAATGTCCTATACTTGTGCTGTCCACTGTGGTAGTCATGAGCCATGTGTAATTTTAAAGATTTAGTGTCTCAGTTACACTTCCCACATTTCAAATGCTAATAGCCACATGTGGCTTTTGTATTGGATAGCACCACATTAAAATATCCCAAGACTGAAAAGGCAAGATTCCAGAGCAGATACAGAACGATCAGCCCATCTTTCTGACCAAACTCTGTGGCACAAAAACTTTTTTTAAAAAAAGATTTATTTTTATTTATGCATACAAGAAATGGGGTGCAGTGGCTCGCAATAGCTTGGTAGCACTGTGATTTTTAACCCCTGCACCACTGGGGAACCCCCCCCCCCATTTTTTAAATTTTCAAATAACCTCTGAGCAGTCTCCTAAAAAGCTGAGATCCAAAGAGTGAGTTTAGATCATATTTCGATACAATCCTGCTAGCTGTATGGGCAAAAGCATTCTGCAGGGCACCCAGGATATGGCTGATGGGGTCTCCCTTATGGGGCACCTCCCCCATCCATCAGATAGAATCCAAGGTACTTCCATAGTGTCTCAATTATTAAAACAATCTAACTGAGTTAACTATCCTATTATATTTGTGACATAACAGACCCTGAAAGGTTAAGTGTTTTGTTCAAGGTCAGAAAACATGACTGCCAATTTTTAGTATTTGACATTTACTTTGCACAATACAGAATACAATACAAAAATGAATATTCTAAAGAATGCAGAATATGTACAATTTAAAAACTGCAAATAGGGCCTCCCCAGTGGCGCAGCAGGTTGAACACTGCACTGTGAAGCATCCATGCTACAGCAGCTGCGAGTTCAATCCCTGGTCAGGGAGGAGACCCACATGGTGCAGCAGACCTTTCCTGCCTTCCCCACTGCTCCCCTCAGCAGTGTATTTCAGTTCATCTGCCTGTTCTGCTCCCCACTCTGTCTCTGATGAATCTTCTCACCTCCCGCGACTCTGGCCTGTATCCCAGCTCTTGTATGTATAAATAAATAAATATTTTTTAAAAATAAATAAAATAAAAACTGAAAATACTTAATGCATTTCAAATTTCAAAATTTACAAACACAAGAGTTAATTATAAGTCTCTAAAAATGGGGTCTCCCTAGTGGCACAAGGTTAAGTCTCAGCACTATGAAGCTATCTGCAGCCACTGTAGCCACAGTTAAGTTTGATCCCAGCCAGAGAGGAGACCCACCTGGTGCAGCAGACCTCTCCTGTCTCACTTGCTGCTTCCCTCAGCATTGTATTTCAGGGGAGCCTGTCCTGCTCCTCATTCTGTCTCTGTTGAATCCTTTCACACACACCCTATACCTCTGGCCTGCACCCCAACTCTTGTATGCATAAATATTTTTTTAAAAAGTTACTCAGGGGACCTCCCTGGTGGCCCAGTGGGTTAAGCAAACCGCAGCCAAGGCAGCACGAGTTCGATCCCTGCTGCCTACAGGGGAGGAGACCCACATGGCGCAGCAGACCTCTCCTGCCTCGCCCACTGCTGTCTTCAGAGGTATGTTTCCGTCGGTCTGCCTGTCCTGCTCCCCACTCTGGTGAATCCTCTCACCTCCCGTGACTCTGGCCTATGTCCCAGCTTTTATATGCATGAATAAATAAATCTTTAAAAAAAAAAAAGTTACTCAGGCATTCTCATGATAATATTAATAGGCATTTGAATTATGAAAACAAGTATTTTATTTTGGATAAAAATTTTGTCTTCTTTAAATTACCCTACCACCTTTTATCAATTTGAGGTCCTCTTTGAGGGGGCAGGGACTAGAACTTAATAATAGTTTAAATGAAAGCATTATTTTGTTATCTTTATTTTCTTTGCATAGAACTCGGGTGCAGGCCACAGGTGCAGGAGCTGAGAGGATTCACCAGAGACAGAGTGGGGAGAAGAACAGGAGATTTACAGAAATACACTGTTGAAGGGAGTAATGGGTGAGACAGGAGAGGTCTGCTGTGCCATGTGTGGGTTAGCTCCCTAGCTGAGAATCAAACTCAGGCCTTAGCAGTCACAATGCTGACACTACAGGCCAGAGGTTTGAGGGAGTGAGAGGATTCACTAAAGACAGAGTGGGGAATAGAATAGGCACATCAATTGAAATACACTGCTGAGGGGAGCAGCAGGAGAGGCAGGGGAGGTCTGCTGGGCCATGTGGGTCACCTCTCTGGCCAGGGATTGAACTCTGGCTGCAGTATCTATGGATGCTTCATGGTACAGTGCTTAATTAACCCCTTACACCACCAGGGAAGCCCCTACCTGGATAATTTTAAAGCTGTCAGTTTCACTAATACAAAACTGAATGAATGACTGCACTTCCACAGAGGGGGCCAATCTACCAAGACCTGTATACACAGTGCAGGGTCTGTCTTTTTGCATAAAACTAGGTTTTTGAGCTAGATCTTAAAGTTTCTGATTTTTTAATGTACTGAGATAATGGTATTCCACTAATATAACTATTAGCATTTCAGTACTTCAAATATACAAATACTTCAGTATATCAAAATACCAGCATACCAAAACCTAGTACCACAAATACTAATCCCAAAGTTGGGACATTCTGATGCAACCTGAAACAAATCTTCAAAAACGTTGAGCAGTTACTGAGTGCCCAGGAGGATTAAGGTTCTGTGCTAAGTGCCAGGGATGGTGTAGCCGAAGGCTGCCCTCTAGCGGACAAACCATCAAGAGGGCAGTCAAATGATTCCAGAGATCAGCGCCAGAAAAGACCTGTCAGTATATGCAAGATCTGTGTCTTAACTGATTTTTCTCCTGAAACAGTAAATATACATTATCCTTTGAATATGGATTTAGTTGTTTTCTACTTGAACAAAGAAATGGGGCACACTGTGGCCACAGTAGGACCCACTGCTATTTCCATATAACATGAAATTATCAATCATTTCTAATAATTCTCATTTACATATCCACCACCAAAGTACATTTAAATATTTTTCACACATAAACACAGCATATCTACATAGTTTTAAATTTTCTTTGGTGAGAAATCAGTTACCTAAATAATGTTCTTAATATGCAAGTCAAACAGAACGAGCATAAGGACAGGTTCCCTTTATTACAGACAAGGAACACCAACTGAGTAATAACAAGCACTAACACTAACAAAACAATTCTCAGTTAAACAGTTGGAACTTAGGCCTACCTGGTGATGCAGGGGTTAAAGTCTCAGCACTATCAAGCTATCACCAGCCACTGCTGCATTAGCTTGATCCCCAGCAAGGGCACTTAACCCAAATGGCACAGCAGACCTCTCCTATCTCACCTGCTGCTCCCTCAGCAGTGTATTTCAGTGGATCTGCGTGTTCTTCTCCCCACTATCTCTGGTGAATCCTCTCACCCCTGCACCTCTGGTCTACACCCCAGTTCTTGTATGTATAAATAAAAATAAATCTTTATTTAAAACAAAAAAACAGCTAGAACTTTGACCCAGACCTCTGTGTGCCTCTCCTCCTCCACTCCACCCCCAGAGCTATGTGCCTCATTTTATTTATTTTTTTAAACTTTTTTTTAAAGATTTATTTATTTATGCATACAAGAGCTGGGGTACAGGCCAGAGGTGCAGTGGGTGATAAGATTCACCTGAGACAGAGTGGGGAACAGAACAGGCAGATTGACTGAAACACACTGCTGAGGGGAACAGCGGGCAAGGCAGAAGAGGTCTGCCTGGCCATGTGGGTCCCCTCCCTGGCCGGCAGCTGGGATCAAACTGGTGCAGCAGTGGCTGAGGTTTGCTTCATAGTGCGTTGCTTAATCCACTGCGCCTCTAGGGAGACCATATGTGCCTCATTTTATTTAAACCACTCTATTAATACTGATCATCTCAACCAGTCTTTTCTTTTCATTAGGCTCCCATTGCTGTGAGGCTAGGCAAAGTAGCAATTGACCGAGGAATGGAGGTAAGGGGGTTCTGGGTCGGGACTTGGGTCCACTAACATCAGTGGGGGTGGGGAGGCCAGGAGGTGGCACTTTCACAACTCACACAGAGAACACAAGGGGAAAGAATTCAGGAACTGAAATCTAACAGATTCAAGCCTGACCTTGTTCTCTTTCTGTGCATTAGTTTATCCATCTATAAAATCCAGGTAATATTACAAATTACATTTTATCTGCATCTCTCTCCCTTGAAGAAAGGTTCAAGAAGGGTAAATGACTGATCCAGGGTCACAGAGCAAGCTCGTAATAAGAACTGAGGTCTGTATGGTTCTCAGCCCATGTTCTCGAGTTTGTTCTGCTCAGTAATGTGTCATCAAAGACAGAGTTCAGGGTAGATGCCTTAATAAAGCTAACTCACTTCTAGACATTAATTTACACATCAATTCATTCATGACACACTGAATCTAGACCTGAGCTGGCAAGTTTCCTTTTCCAAGTAAGGAGTTCCTTATTACAGTCATCTGATTCTTGTGGACTGGTGTACAGTGAGACTCAGTAATTCTTTGTTGGAGGAACTCATGCAAGAGTAAAGAATGGTGTAGGCAGAAGGACAAGCTGGCCGCCAGTAAAGATGGAGGTGGACAAGGTCAGGCTGATCCAAGTACCACTTCTTTCTTGCAGGTGGACATTGCCTCAGGGATGGTCATTGAAGGGATATGCTATGCCCAGGTAAATGGCTGCTGCCAGTCCATGCAACCTGATAAGCAGAGGCTGGCCCAGAGTGAGGGATCTAATGCAATACATGACCGACTTAGTAGTGGATTCTTCCCAACCAAAAGATTCATTCTATGCCACCCCCTCCTTAAAATTAACCTGGATGCTCCCAGGAGAACCAGTTTATCTCTGGTTGTTTCCTCAGTCACTTGACAATGGTGGTGCATCCCACCCCACTTAGTGCCCACAGAATCACAGAACATAGAGGTACTTGAGAGAGGAAGAATGGCTTTTACTGTCTCTGTACAGTAACTGATAGAGATCCAGCCAGATTTGGACTTGAAGGCCTTGGTTATAGCCAGCTGTCTATGTGTATTTGACAGTGGAGCAGTAAACCTCAGCTAGTAGGCTGAGCTATTCGGTATCTAGTCCTGGATTAGTCCAAAATACTAATCTTTAGGTTAACATCCAAAATACTCCTAAAAAGGAAATCCTGGAACTTGCAGGATCTGGTGTGAGCCAGCTACACATCAGGAATCAAAGCCAGATTTCTTACTGCAAACTCTAATCTTTTTCTCTGCTGAGCAACCTTCTATCAGACTGCCATGGAAGACTGAGGCTAATGTAATGGGGTGAAGGATGCTAGAGAGGCTGGCCTGCTTTACCCAGGAGACCAAGGAGCCACTGGCACCCACATCTTCATATGATCTAACACCAGAATCAAGAGACAATGACACTGGCCTCTGGTTTCCTCACGGGCTGGGGAAGCTTAAGCTAGTCTTTAATGGCTTTTGGTCCTATTTCCCCCAAACTAATAATCTATGTACTATTTCAGAACATCCCCACCCGGGACCGGCTGGAGGGCATGGCAGCCTTCAGGGAGAAGCGGCCTCCCAAATTTGTTGGCAAGTGACTCCCATTCAACCTTAGGCATGGGTCTTAAAGGCAAGGATTCAGAAGGGAAATTAACAGCATAACTATCCTCATCATTTCACTTCTTTGGGCTTTAAGCTTCCTCACAAGGACAATAACAAACATATACTGATTAGTGTGGTGCCTGGTATTAAAGTGTTGACTGTGCCACCCACCACTACCTTCATTATTCCTCACCCTGGCCGGATAATCCCTAGTGTTGGGTTGGCTTGGCTCTACTTTGAAGAATACATGTTTGATTCCACTTGAATAATAAACTAAGAATTAAAATCATAACTCACTGTGGGTACTGCAAACTGTTAGCTCTCAAGCCTGACTTATACCTCATGGTTTTCACTGCTCACCAGAGATGGCAAGATGTTATAACCACTCCCAGTTTCTTCCTTTATGGGCCCAAGCCCGGCCTATGTCACTAAATCATGGGCATGGGCATACACCAATAAAATTTTTGATTTGGGCCTCCCAGGTGGCGCAGTGGGTTAAGCAACGCACTATGAAGTAAACTGCAGCCACTGCAGCACGAGTTCGATCCCTGCTGCTGGCCAGGGAGGGGACCCACATGGTGTGGCAAACCTCTCCTGCTGTGCCCACTGCTCCCCTCAGCAGTGTACTTCGGTTGATCTGCCTGTTCTGCTCCCCGCTCTTGTGTGGTGAATTCTCTCACCCCCCACACCTCTGGCCTGTACCCCAGTGCTTGTATGCATAAATAAATAAATCTTTAAAAAATAATAGTAAAATTTTTGATTTACTGTTAAAAAAATGCAAATGTGCCCTAAGGTTGTGGTCATTTCTTAGAAGGGAGAGTAACACAAGAGCCCAGGAATCAGCAGTTAAAAAATGAGGAAGATTAAAGAAAAAAATGGGGAGGATAAAACTTACACTCTCAGAGAATTGCTGTGAGTGAGATAAAATTTGGAGGGGTACCTAGTATAGAGTCAATTCTCAGAAGACACTAGTTCCCGGGCCTCCCTGATGGCGCAGTGGGTTGAGCAACGCACTGTAGAGCAAACTGCAGCCACTGCAACTCGGGTTCGATCCCTACTGCCAGCCAGGCGGGGGACCCACATGGCGCAGCAGACCTCTCCTGCTGTGCCCGCTGCTCCCCTCAGCAGTGTACTTCCGTTGATCTGCCTGTTCTGCTCCCCGCTTTCTGTGGTGAATCCTCTCACCCCCCCACCTCTGGCCTGTACCCCAGTGCTTGTATGCATAAATAAATAAATCTTTTTTTAAAAAAAGACACTACAACATATTAGCACAACAACATATTAGCAAAAGCTAGCAATTGGTAACAGGTTGTTCCAAAGTATTGGGAGCCAGGTCAAGAAGCCCTTTTAGAATCATTTAGAAGAGTGAATGAGAGAAAATACAGTACAGTTGAAGGATTAAGAAGGAAGTAAGTTACAAATTCCCCTTATCCAATAGGATATGGTGAGCAACATTGTATGGAATCCCCATACAATCTTTCATCTAAACATTCTATTTTCAGTCTTAACTCCCACCATGTCCCACCAACATACTCACTTTACACAGACTATTGTGCTCAGTCTCAAGTATAAAGCTGAGGGTAAAAAGGCCAAAGGTAGGCTATATTCAAATTTGTAAAAAATGGGCCTCCCTAGTGGTGTAGTGGGTTAAGCAACGCACTATGAAGCAAACCACAGCCACTGCAGCATGAGTTGGATCACTGCCACGTTCAGAGGAGTCACCCACATGGCGCAGCAGACCTCTCCTGTCTTGCCCGATGCTCCTCTCAGCCATGTTCTTCAGTAGATCTGCCTGTTCTGCTCCCCACTCTGTCCCTGGTAAATCCTCTCACCCCCCCGCCCCATCGCCTGCACCTCTGACATGTACCCCAGTTCTTATATGCATAAATAAATCTTTTTAAATAGTGTTAAAAAAAAGTATTTCTCTTACCTCCACCCCACAAGTAAAAACATTTTAATATCAAAACAAACATGTTTTTATTCTTTTTCCTCCCTTCCAACAGAGGTTCAACCTTCCAAACAAAGCATTTATGAACATATACTTCCCGAAACTTTTTTCATGTACTTCTTTTTCCAGTGGCTTCACATTACCAGGAATAACTGGAAAAATTCTTTCAAGCATGAACTTTAACATAAATATCAAGGTCTTCCTGGCAGGGGGGTGGGGGTCATCCGCTGCTGACCCTTCCTCTGACAAAATCCCAGAGTTAAGAAATTGTCCAGAACTAGAAAAAAGTAATGGAGTAGCTGTTCCAGCGTGAAGCCCCACAGTCCACAGAGTCTAGGGCCTGGTTTTTCAAAAGTGCTTAAAGTATGTTCCCCAAACAATTACAATTTGGTTTGGGATTATATAAATCTAGTATTTTGTAACTTATAGAAAATCAACAATGAAAGACCAGTGAGGCGCCCACTCAAACACCACAAACTAGTGTCAAATTCAATTGCTGACAGGGTAGAATACCTGACACCGACGAACAGAGTACCTCTGAAACCCGCTCAGTAAAGAAGGTCATTCAACATAGAAGGGACCTCTAAAAATTCATAAAATACATTTTGAAATCATCTAGAATGGAGGTTGCAATCTGCTGTGCCTGGGGGTGTGCCTCACTGTGCTCCTGGATGTCACACAACAGCTGTAATCCTCCTTCTTCGACTAACATTTTGCAGTATTTGCTGGCTGAAAGAGAAGCAAAGAAATGTGATAGACAAATTGGACTTTTAACTAACCCCAACTCACCACATTCATCTTTTTGAAGAACAGATACAAAGGTTTAAGAGCCCTTTCACAAAGGAATTAAGTAGATAAAATCATTCATTTGAAAAGAAATATGTCAAAGCTTAA
>JAGFMF010011617.1:2092176-2104829 GCA_019455555.1 Galemys pyrenaicus | reverse complement strand
CCCGCTCTCTGTGGTGAATCCTCTCACCCCCCTACACCTCTGGCCTGTACCCCAGTGCTTGTATGCATAAATAAATAAATCTTTAAAAAAAAAAAATGGCACACAGGGGCCTCCCTGGTAGCGCAATGGGTTAAGCAACGCACTATGAAGCAAATGCCACTGCAGCACAAGTTCAATCTGGACTGCTGGCCAGGGAGGGGACCCACATGGCACAGTAGACCTCTTCTGCCTTGCCCATTGCTCCCCTCAGCAGTTTATTGCAGTTAATCTGCCTGTTCTGCTCTCCACTCTGTCTCTGATGGGTCCTCTCACCCTCCCCTCCCATCCTCTGGCCTCTACCCCAGTTCTTGTATGTATAAATAAATAATTTTTTTTTAAAAAGGCACACATTTGTTTCAGAAATATGTTTGAGATGGATAACTTGTAAACACTAGATGCTAGATAAAATACAATGGGAAAGTATTTTAAGAACACAGAGTGTTCAGAAGAATTGTTCAGAGTTAGAAACAAAGGGAAAGCACCTATAAGCATGTAATCTGCAGCTTCCTGGAACAGCAAAGACTATCAATTTCAGTAATCTAGGAATTTAGATTTTAACTTAGGTAGTAAGAAGTAAAAAAAATATCAGTACAGCAAAGCTGGTGCCTCAAAGGGCTAGACAAAAGAAGGGATAAGACAATGAAACATTTTAACTTTGGCCTGGGCTCTAGGTTCTAGGTGCATATATGAGTGGGAGGAGGATTAGACTTTCCTGAGAATTCACAACTACAGTCTTATGTGGTTTGAATTTATATTATACAAACATTCTGGAAATCATTCAGTTGAGAAACTACTACAAAAATTTAGTCCAAAAAAAAAAATTAGTGTGTGATCTTATACCTCGAATCATATGCAGTTATAAAACAGTGTTGCCTTAATTGGGAAAAAAAAAAATCAGTCCAAACCCTGGGAAACTTCTAGGGCACTTGATAGAAGCAAATACAAACTGTGTTAAAGGGATAAAGGGACATGTCCAAAATTTAGTATAAAATCTATCTTCTTAGTTAATCCCAGAGCCAACTAGACACAAAGACAGCAATAATAATCTAAAAACACATCTGTGGTAATTACCAAGAAGGTAGCACAAAGAAACAAAAACACAAACTATTTTTTTTTAAAAAAAGGTTGAGGGCAGAATGAGAGAAGGTATAAGATTCTTTCACAACAAAAGAATAGAGGGGAAGGACAGTATTTTAAAAGAAAATGGCTGAGAACTTTCATCATTTTGGGAAAATGAAACTATAACCTGAAATTCATAGGCCAAGTAACAAAATTGACTTGTGAACACAATAAACAAACTCAGGACAATGAACGGGAAAATTTGCAATACAGATCACAAAGATTTTATGTATTATTTCCTACAAATTACAAAGAAAAAGACCAACAAGCAGTAAACAGAAAGTAAAAACAGAGTAAGACAGTTCAAGGAAAAAAAATGACAAATAAATGATAGCTCACTTAAAAGAAATGTTAAGTGAGACTATCCCTTTCAACTCAGATTGGCAAAAAGTTCAACTGTTTTTGCAAGAATGTTAAGCCAACTGGCAAGCTCTCCATACATGCTCATGTGGCTGCAAACTGGTAACCAACTCTTGGAGGACAATTTAGCAAGACCTATCACTCATTACAAAAGGTCATTAATTTTTTGAATCAATAATTCTAAATATTCTGAGATCAATTCAATTCTTACAAAATGATGAATCTTATTTAACAAATGCTATGTACTGTGCTATGTAAATTCCTATACTGTTAGCCAAGCAATATTCTAAGTGTTTACAAATATTAGCCCACTTAATTCCCTTGACCACCCTATAAAGTCTTTATCCTTAATTTATAGATGAGGAAACAGGAAAAAAGAAGTTATATAACTTGCTCAAGTTTCCAGTTAGTAAAGGATAGAAACTGGAAATATAACTTGCTCAAGTTTCCAGTTAATAAAGGATAGTTCTGGCATCATCTGTTCTCTTTATCACCATGTGTAGCTTTCCCTGTCCATTTTTGTTGCATTACATATACATATTCAGAAACATCGTCATGATACACACACGTTATAGTTAGTGCTGGTGTAACTGGAGTCTGTTTCAGAGCCATTCTGATTTATGGATCTACCATGTCTGTTCCTATGCCAGCACCATTCATGGTACTTTTTCATAATTTTAAGTATTAGGGCATGCTCTTAAAAGAAAAAAAAGAAGAAAAAACCACCACACAAAACATTTTTTGGTTTGTCTTCTTCTGTTTATTCTGCCTGATTAATTTTAAAACCTTTCATATCCTACATCTCTTATTCATTTGAATTGAATTATATCTGTAAACTGAACTGACATCTATATCTTATTAAGTCTTTCCATCTAGGATTACAAACTGTCTCAATTATTCCAGGTTTTAAAATTATTTTTCATAGTTTTTTATATATAGGTCCCATTACTTGTTAAATCTATTTTTAAACTACGTATAATAGCCAAACCCTTTAATTCTAATTAAAGCTAATTAATTTAAGCTACCTTTAGGTTTTAGTATAGTTGATCCTGAAGAGCCCAGTGGGGGAAGTGGAGTGCTTAGGGCCACCAAACCCTAGAGAGGTTGAAAATCTGCATATAACTTTTGACTCTCCAAAAACTTAACTATAGCTGTCCCTTGGTATCTGGAAGGGATTAGCCCCACACCAGAATCCATGGATGGTTCAAGTCCCTTATACTCAGTCCTCTTCTCTGTAGGTTCCACATCCAGTTTACTAAATCTATGAAAGCAAAATCCACGGACAGAAAAAAAATCCACTCCTAAATGGAGTCTCATGTTATTCAAACCCATGCTGTTCAAGGGTTAACTATATAAAATCATGGCCTTTATTTCCTACAACTCCTGATTCCCGGCCCACCCCTCAGCCTCCTACAAACGATTACAAAAAGGCAGATCTACATATTATCATAGTAAGAATATTGATGATAAAAGTGTTGAGTGAAAAGAGCTAGCTATATCAGTAAGCACAGAATGAGTCTATTTTATTTTTGAAAAATTATATACGGTATATACTAATTGTAATATGTACATAGAAAAGTGTCTGGAGGATAGTTCTAGTTATCAAATTGTTAACAGTGAAGAATAGAAGTAAACTTCCATATTCTATATAGTCTAATACTCACTTCCAAATATTATAATTTCGTAATATTTTTTTGAAGCTAATAAAAATGCTTTTCAGTTTTTTTAAAGAGTTAAATTCAAGACACAATACAAATTTTTTAAAACATTCATCTTGAACTTAACATACAGAAATATTGCTGAGAAACTATTATATTTGAATACATACGGTTTTTGCTGCAGACATGATGCAGAGCCCATAGTGCCCAGAGCTGAGCCTCTGGTTGAGAGAAGTTGCCAAGAAGTGGGAAAAATGCCTTGAATGATCTAAAAAAGTACAAAGATGTGCATTCAGAATTCAGGCTAATGTCAATAATTTTCAACATTTCACCATAGGGCCAACTGTTCACTGAAACAGATTATTATTGACCACATAATGTAAGCCATTAACTAAGAAACTATACTGTTAGACAATCTGGACATTCAACAGTTCATCTTCAATCTTGCACACTGTCACCCTCATTTTACAGGACAGGAAAGTTGACACTCAGATATTCTGGAAATGATTTTCCCAGAATTCTAAGGAAACAAGATTTGAACACAAGGCGATCTGACTTACATAGTGACCTGAAGATTGAGAATAAGCTTTAGAAAAGTTACCTGTAAGTCACCAACGCTGTCATTTTACATCTTGAACTTGGCCAGCTCTGGACAGTTGCATACTAAAAAAAAGAGAGACCAGGGTTTTAGTACTGTAGTCCATAACAGACTATTTTATGTAATTTCTAATTATTTATGTATATGAAAAAACCTAAAATTTCAAAATATGAGAAGTTCTCAAATTTAGGTATACCTATTTGCCCAAGTACCAAGTACCAGGTAGCCAATACATATAAAGACTATAAACAAAATCATACGAAAAACAATGCAATTAACAGGGGCTTCTGGGCTTCCCTGGTGGCGCAGTGGGTTAAGCAATGCACTATGAAGCAAACCGCAGCCACTGCAGCATGAGTTCGATCCCTGCTGCCGGCCAGGGAGGGGACCCACATGGCGCAGCAAACCTCTCCTGCTGTGCCCGCTGCTCCCCTCAGCAGTGTACTTCCGTTGATCTGCCTGTTCTGCTCCCCACTCTCTGTAGTGAATCCTCTCACACACCCCCAACACCTCTGGCCTGTACCCCAGTGCTTGTATGCATAAATAAATAAATCTTTAAAAAAAAAACAAACAAACAGGGGCTTCTGTTTTAAGGTTAGAGGATTAAGTATGCACTTAACCATCCTTATTTTTTCCTCCTGCCCTAACAAAAAATTGTGGACTGGGCCTCCCTGGTGGCGCAATGGGTTAAGCAATGCACTGAGAAGCAAACCGAAGCCACTGCAGCAAGAGTTCGATCCCTGCTGCTGGCCAGGGGGGTGACCCACATGGCACAGCAGACCTCTCCTGCCTTGCCCACTGCTCACCTCAGCAGTGTATTTCAGTCCATCTGCCTGTTCTGCTCCCTACTTTGTTTCTGGTGAATCCTCTCACCGCCCCCCTCCCCACACCTCTGGCCTGTACCCTAGTGCTTGTATGTATAAATAAATTAATCCTTTTAAAAAAAAAATTTCTGGACTGGGCAGAGCCCATGAACAAATGGTGGGCGAACTATGCAAAAAACAGGGGGCCAAAGTGAAAATCTAAATGCTAAATGGTGGGGGGGCCACCCTAGTGGTGCAGGGGCTAAAGCCACAGCACTATCAAGCTATCACCAGCCACTGCAGCATGAGTTCGGTCCCACGCCAAGGAGGTGACCCACAAGGTGCAACAAACTCTCCTGTCTTCCCTGCTGCTCCCCTCAGCAGTGTGTTTCAATACATCCACCTGTTCTGTTCCCTACTCTGCCTCTGGTGAATCCTCTCACACACACATACCCAGCCCACTCCCGCCCCACACCTCTGGCCTATGCACCAGTTCTTGTTCTTGTGTACATAAATAAATAAAATAAATCTAAAAAAAACTACATTTTCTGTAAGAAGACATTATTCTGGATCTTGTAACAAAGAAAGATTCATATACCAGATCCTGGAGAAGGGCACTCCTTTGCAGGTCACGGGATAGCCAAGGCTGCCTGTCCGATGTCAGGTGGGCTATGATGCCTGCGGCAAAATAACTGACTTCTATCTCCTTGCTATGGAGCAAACTGCTGATATGCATCACCACATCACCACTCATCAGAGTGGAAGAGAGTTCTCTGACCTCAGCTATATTGTTCTACAGGGCAGAGAGGGCAAAAGATGTCAGAGATAGCAAGGGAGGAGAAACTCAGAAACTGGCTCTTCTTCCTCTCCACTGCTCAGCTCAGATACATTCAGAACACTTAGCGCCCCCTCCTCCCCTTCCTCCATTAAGCCTAATACCACAATCCTACCCCTCTAGAGAGATGTGAAGATTAAACGAGTAATAGCTATAAATTGCTTACAAAAGTGCCTGGCATATATAGTAGGTGCTATGTGTTAGTCTTCTTATATTTTAAAGTCATTACATTTAACTCAAAATAATTGACCTTACCAAAAGACCAAGTACTTTGCTTTGTATTGCTGATTCTGAAAAAGTCTGTCAAGAGAAGATACAGGTTACTTTAACATGAAGAAGACACTTTACATATAATCTCAATCTTGTCTTCCCACCTCCAAAACCTGAATGAAGACTGGCAATCCTTGATTTTCAATAAAGTGCTTGCAGGCAGTTGGAGACTCATCTGTAAGATTCCAAAGGGCTTTCAAAGTAAACAAGAAGGTGACATCATCTAAATTCTCAGTAGTCTTTTGTTTTACTATAGCTAGAAGTTCCTAGAAACCAAAGAGACAGGGAGAGTTAGATGGCCCAGTGACACTCATTCCACTATAAGGACAGCAACAGTAAGAAAAGCTTTAAGAGTCAAACTTGGGTTCTGAATTCAGGTTCTAACACTCAATAGTTCTGTGATCCCATTTTCTCCCTATGAGTTATACCTATATCCGAGGGTTTTTAATGAGGATTTAATGAATAAAACTAAAGTTTAACAAGCATGCAGTCTTGTGGTGCTAGTTAATAAACCTCATAATCAAGTGCACGTCAGCTATTCTATTATTAATTTACTGAGAATATGTTATCAACATCTTCTGAAAGCCAGGCATTCATTCAAGTAAGAGACCCAGTTTTTAAAAATACCTGGCTTTTCTGGTGGCACAATGGGCTAAGCAGTGGAGTATGAAGCAAACCACAGCCACTGCAGCACGAGTTCGATCCCTGGCACTGGCCATAGGAGTGATCCACATGGTGCAGCAGATGCTCCTTGCCTGCCCTCTGCTCCCCTTAGCAGTGTGTTTCAATCCATCTGCCTGGTCTGTTCCCCACTCTGTCTATGGTGAATCCTCTCACCCCATGCACCTCTGGCCTGTACCCCAGTTATTGTATGCATAAATAAAATAAAAATAAAAATACCTGGCCTTTCTTGACTAAGTAAAATGATTTTAAGTTTTGGTAAATGCTCTGAAAGAAATGCATAAAAACCTAACAATTTACTTTAGAAAAGATTGGCAGGGGAAGCCTCCACACAAAAAAGGTTTTTAAAAAAGGTAATATGTAAGCTAAAGCCAGAAGAAAAAGATATTCCAGTCAATTAAGAATTTATGTTTCTTTAAGATTTATTTATCATGCATCCAAGTACTGGGGTACAGGCGGTAGAGGGTTCACCAGAGACAGAGTGGGGAACAGAACAGGCAGATCTACTGAAATACACTGCTGAGGGGAGCAGCAGGCGAAGCAGGAGAGGTCCACTGTGCCATGTGGGTCACCTCCCCAGCCAGCAGCAGGGATCAAACTCATGCTGCAGTGGTTGTGGTTTGCTTCATAATGCATTGCTTAACCCATTGTGCCACCAGGGAGGCCCCCAATTAAGAATTTAGAGGAGAAAAACATGCCAAAGAAAAAGCTCTAGACTATTGAGCAGGTCTGCAATTAAAACCGTATGTTCTAACAGCTTGAAGAAACTATTGACTCGCTTTAATAGAGACTCCAACATACCATTTCAGATCAAAATAGTTTTGGAAATAAGCTAAGTTCATATATGTACTTTCTTTCAAATACATTAATTAGACTGTCATAAGAGGAAAAAGAGCAAATGAAAAGACACACAAAATATAATGGCACTAAACAAATAAGAATGTGTTTTGAGGACGAATGAGATCACCGCAAATATTTTACCCACTCAAGAGAGAATGTATCAAAAGAGTGAATCACAAAAATAAAGCTGTGAGAACCAAGAGAACACGTTAAGAGCAGCAGACACTAGTAGCAATCATGTAAGATGGCCAACAGGGCAAGGGAAGAAACAGGAAATGAGGATGATCCTGTTAGGAACAAAGGAACAAATATCATGGCCAGGTCCATAGCTAGACGCTTTACATATTTCTTAATAATACTCAAAATAAGTGAAATATTACTGCTTTGAGGCCTGTTTTTCATACAATGCCAGTTTTACAGATGAGGACTGTGAGGCACAGAATAAGAAAATTATCTAAGGTCATATGGCCAATAAGTAGCTGAGCCTGGCTTGTCTCATCTCAAAATAAGAGAATTCTAAAATAAAACATTGATGCTCATTTTTCAGTGGAGCAATGTTAGTATAGTCATAATGTAAATGCTGGTTACTGGCCTATTAAAAATTGTGACATTAAATCTGTTGGGACTTGGGCCTCCCTGGTGGTGCAGTGGGTTGGGCAACACACTATGAAGCAGAGCGCAGCCACTGCAGCACGAGTTCGATCCCTGCGGCCGGCCGGGGTGGGGGACCCACATGGCATAGCAGACCTCTCCTGCCTCGCCCACTGCTCCCCTCAGCAGTGTATTTCGGTCCATCTGCCTGTTCTGCTCCCCACTCTGTCTGGTGAATCCTCTCACCTCCCGTGACTCTGGCCTGTACCCCAGCTCTTGTGTGCATAAATAAATAAATCATTAAAAAAAATCTTAAAAAAAAAAAAATCTGTTGGGACTTGGGGAGGAGGTAAATTTATGTAGATGAGCTAAATATTTATATACCATATGATCAGAATAACCAGATAACATCTAAAAGTGATTAGATCAAGGCATTAAAGTTATTGGCATTTTAATTAGAGATATGTAGGTAAATATCAGAAGAAACAGCCATAAAAGTAGAGAGGAATTTCATTCGTGAAGCAGGACTAGATTTTCCCTTTCCCAGGCCTGTTAGAATTTTTTTCAAACTATGTTCATAAATTTCTTTGATTTAAAAAATGTTATTTAAAAGCGATAACTTACCTTGACTGCCGTGAAAAGGTCTTTAAGCTGTGCAGTTTGCTCAGGTGAGAGCTATAAGCAAACAAAAAGTCAGAAGTGAAATAGCAGAGCTCCATCAGACAAGGAAGAAAAATGTTGATTTTAGCAATCACATACCTGCAGAGCTAGAATAGAGATGATGCTCACTGCCATTGTTTGCATCTTGGGGTTTTCATGTTTACAGAGCCACCTCATGGCAAACTTGGCAGCATCTAGCCTGAAAAGCAGTTATTTTTCTCACAATCAAGTATGAAACTGTACTTGAGAAGAAATCACTTAGCCTTGGACTTTGAAGCCTCACTTATGAAAACCCTGAGCATCTGGCAAAAAGTGATCAGAAGAACAGGGAGCGTGCAGCTAAGAATGAGATCAAAATGCACAGGAGTCAAAGAAAGATGCAAAAATCTTGGAAAAACAATTTTTAAAATATTGTTTCTACTATAATAGATCTGAAATTAGAAAGAAGTTCTGTGAGAGAGTAATAAGAATGACAGACAGTGTTAAAATGCCACAGCATCTTATAAATGGCACAGCTTATTGCCTTTTACTAAGGGCAGTTGTTATTCAGCAACTACTGAAGACTGCCTTGCAGGAGTGAAGACTGAATTCACAGATTTTCCAAGTTTGGAATCGAAGGTGGAAATACCCCCACCTGCCCTAAAGAGGAATTACACTCTGAGAAACAATATTTGCAAGTAGGGTACTTCCAATAATGTCACAGGAGAAAAGGAGCAACAGAGCATTTAACCCAAATACCTTATCCCAGTCTTAATCAGATTTTTTTAAAAAAGATTTTATTTACTTATGCATACAAGAACTGGGGTACAGGCCAAAGGAATAGGTGAGGCAGGAGAGGTCTGCTGTGCCTTATGGGTCTCTCCCTGGCTGGGGATCAAATTCGTGCTACAGTGGCTGCAGATAGCATGACAGTACTGAGACTTAACCCCTTTCACTGCCAGGGAGACCCTAGTCAGATTCTTGCTAAGCTAATAAAACAGAAAGAATGCTCACAGTAACAGTGGTCAACACCCCAAAATCAGATGGCCAAGTTTTACACTTGCCTGTCAAATGGAACATCCACAAGAATTCTGGAATTGGTTAAAGAGAGAAGACAATTCTTCTGTAACTTTTAGGGAATAAAAAAAAAATAGTTTTAAGCAAATGTACACTTTATATTAAATAAAGCTGTTGCCAATGAGTTTTCCTGAGTAATAATTTATATTCTATCTGGCCCTCTCCAAGTTCTTCATTTCACCTTACTAATAAATTGTCACATTCATCTTTGCCTAAACAAGCCTCCCTTTTTTTGGGCAAAAAAAAAGGTCTCTTAACCTTGAACTCCAGAAGGATCCAGAGTGGCCTGTCAGTCCAAATCAACACTTGAACACTGGCCCATACTGAATGACTATATCTCATCATTGATATAGTTTTCACATATATAAGCCTAATAGGTTTATAACATGAAGTCTTTAAGGACATACCAAAGTGTAGCAGGGTTTCTTAACTGGTTTGAGAAAACTTAAAAATGTAAACCTTATTGCTCATTGCTATAATGTACATGAATTTCTATCTATTGCCTCACTTACTCTCTTTCAAGTAGGATGAGAAATCAGAACTAAGTAACATATATTTTTCACTTTTTTTATCCTAAAGTAAAAAGCATAGTCAAGTAAGTCAATTCAAATTACCTGCTGGTAATGGGGGAAATTTTTCAGAGCCTCGAAAAGTAAACAGGTGACTTCTGACAAGAGACGAACAGGCATCCCCCTGGCCAAGCCCTGGCGTGTTAAGTTGAGGGTACAAGCACTGGCTGTGAATTGTAATATCAAATCCAATGGATGATTCCTCATTCCTACAGCCACAAGCTGAAGTGAAGATGAATTTGCTTTTAGTGCTCTATGACAACATTAACATTCTTTATACTGCTTATTTGTTTTTCTGGCAAAAATATTTGTTTCAGAAAGTAACAGGTTTTCCCTAACCTCAGCATTATTTTTCATACACCTTCTAGTCCAAATGTAGCAATTAACATAACTGGGCCTTCAGGTAAGTCAATTCCCTGATCTGGACCTCTGTTTCCTCATCTATGTTTTCATAATAATCATTTATTGACTCCTACTGGAATAGTGACAGACATTGCAGCCACAAACATGAATCATTTTTACCCCATTCCTTAAAATAAAACTTTGTGAGAGAAATAAGGTATATTGAGGAGTATCCATCCAAACACCAAACTGGGGAGGGGAAATCATAAGAGGTATAAATAAAGTGCTGCTGAAAGAAGTTATGGAGGGAACAAAAGGATTCTATCAGAGAGCACAACAGGTGGGGTTTCTGTATGCATTTTCAAAGAAGGTGGGATGGAGAGGGAGTTCCTAGAGAAGGGAACTGTGAAAAGGGAAAACACATGATGTACTAAAGAATCTACCAACAGAGGAAAAAGATTGAGGAGAAAGATTCTGAAAAACAGTAAAACTTGACATCAGCAAGGTTGCTAGGAGGAGACAGACTGTACAAGCCCTAGAACACAAAAAAAGGTGTCATAAATAGACACAGACGGCATCTGCTCTAACATTCAGGGACAATGTGATTTATTTCCTTTATCAATTAGGGATAATAATCACTACCCACCTCAGTCTATTGATATTCATGACCTATGATTTTAAAAGCCCAGAGTCCCTCACTTTGAAAACTGCAAGAATTCATAAAACCTGGGCACAGAACTGGGACACATTTCTGTTATGGAAAATGACTTCTATAACATTAACCTCTTCTTAAGATTTCACTGAAATTCTACCATCTGCAATTTTAAAAATGGAGAAATTAAAAGAAACTTAATCTTCAAAAATCATTGCATCTTAGATACCAAAAGGATTTTAAAAATATCTAATTCAATCTCCATATTACAAATAGGAAACAAAGGTCCAGAGTTTTTCTTTATATAGTATTGTTTTTAAATCTAATCTCCCATGATAAAGAAACATCCATATTTTTAAGGAACTACAAAGAATTATAAATAATGATAAGGTGACTTTCTTATGACTTTTCATTTTCGTATTACAGTTAAGTATTTGCGGTTTCCTTCCTGAACAACTTAATACTTCCAATAATATTTAAAATAAATTCCATCCATAAACCAATGCAAAGTTTGGCCTTATCAATACCAGTAATTTTAATTTATTCACAAAGTACTTTAAAATGGTATAAAGTTGGCCATTTTCAATTATTTTGTTGTTGTTGTTCTTGATGGTATACTACTGTTTTCTTTCAGAAAAACCATTGTTAGATTTTAAAGAGAAAAATAAATGACTAAGTAAGCAGATACAAACATGAATCACTTGTACCCTATCTTTAGCATAAAACCTTGTGAGAGTTAAGCTACAAACAAAAAACATGGTGAGGAATGTCAAAACATGAAACTGAAAAAAGCATCATAAAAGAGGTGTAAATAAAGTGCTGCCTAAGGAATTTAGAGCACAGTAAATGTTCTGTTTTAAGAAAAATAGTGCAATGGTATACTATCCCTTTCTCAGACCAAATTCAGATCCTAAAAACGAGTGTTTTCCTTTTTCTGCGAGACACTTGGACTCACTATAAATTAAGGCATGAAAGTTAACTGTTATTGTATTCAATGTGTTTGGTGAACAACTTTAACTGAACCAGTTAAGAATAATTAAAAGCTAACTTTCTGGGATATAATTACCTTTAAAATAGCAGGCATGGTTACTTGCATTGAAAATGTCTCTGTTAAGAGCCTACAAAGGGCTTCCTTCATAAAACATGATCTATTCTTGTATCGATTCAACGCTTCTGAAATCTGACTCATATTGGCTCCTCCAGCAACCTGAAAAATAAAAGACGTTACCAAAAGGTTTCATGGGTCACCTTTGGGCACAGGCTTTTAGGGGTATCAAGGATTTCTAACAATAATAGGTATTTAAGAAAATGGGCTTTACAATGTTAGACTCATTCCACCATAATTTTAATAAGTAAATGTACCCCACCCCCAACCTCATTTTCACAAGTGGGTTCAGAGAGGCAAACTATTGTTAAGTGTAATAAAACAAGTAAGTGGTCATACTCAAATATGCATTCCCTACACAGTTAAGACTTCAAGTGAAGGGCCTCCCTGGTGGCGCAGTGGGTTAAGCAACGCACTATGAAGCAAACCGCAGCCACTGCAGCACGAGTTCGATCCCTGCTGCCGGCCAGGTGGG
>JAGFMF010011617.1:2072471-2092126 GCA_019455555.1 Galemys pyrenaicus | reverse complement strand
TGCTCTCTGTGGTGAATCCTCTCACCCCCCACACCTCTGGCCTGTACCCCAGTGCTTGTGTGCATAAATAAATAAATCTTTAAAAAAAAAAAAAAAGACTTCAAGTGAATAACGAACAGCATGTAAATTTTCAAAAAAACCAATAACCATGAATGTGTGGACTTTCTACACATTCATATAGGAGAATTAAGGCAGGAAAATCACATAAATTAACGAAAAACAAAAATTGACCCTTTTTTAACAGTGTTCTTTTTACTTTATTTCTTATCAATGTAATTGTCCCTTGCTACCACCAATGTAATGATTTCAAATAACCTACATATAGACTTTGGATCTAATGGTACCCACCTGATACAAACCATAAAATCAACAAGGAATATAACTAAAACTAGATATGACCCAATTTTCAGCATTCCTAGGAAGTAAAGGAAAGAGGAAATAAAGAGGAGGGAGAGATTAAGGAACTTGCAAAACGAAAGAAAAAAAATATTTTTTGGGTTGTTATTTTAAAGAGCAGGATTATTAGGGAAAGGGACAGAAGAATAGGAGACACTTGCACGGAGACAAGCAGCTGGAAGAGCTGCCCTGAAAGGGATAGGGCTGCTGAGATAGGCCTGCATGGTTGCAGGAAAGCAGCCTTGAGGAGAGCTGCCTTCACTGAGGGAGGTCAGTGAAGAGAAGCCCTGGCAGGGTACAGGTCACAGGCAGGCAGGAGGCTGCTGCCCTGCAGAGAAGAGAGTTGAAGAGAAGCACCTGCATAGTCACAGGTGGGTAGGACAGCTGCCTGAAAAAAAAGATTGATGAAAAGTGAAGACTTAAAACTTAACAAATACAATGAAAGAGAAGAATATAAACATCTAAGGAATTCTAAGCGAGATGAATTAAAGGAAACACACACCAAGACTAATCATAACCAAAATTTTCAAAGTTCAAAGACAGAATTTTGAAAGCAGTAAGAGATAAGCAAAACACTGCACACAAGGTATCCTCAATAGGATTATCTGTAGAGTTCCCATCAGACACTTTGGAGACCAGAGAGTGGGCAGATTTACTTGAAGTACTAGAAGAAAGAAAGTCAACCAAAAACCCTATATCCAGCAAATCTGTCCTTCAAAACTGAGGGAGAAATGAAGAAATTCCATGATAAACTAAAGCTGAGGGGGTTCATTACCACTAGAAGTCCTTGCAAGCTGAAATGAAAGAATACTAGCCAGTAACAAGGAGCTATATAAAGAAATAAAGATAAAAGCTAATATTATTTTTAAAGTGGTAATTCTATTGTTTCCTACATATTTAAAAAACCAACATTAAAAAAGTATTACTCTTAAAGTTAGTATTAATAATAACCTTGGGAGGGCCTCCCTGGTGGCACAAGAGGTTAGGTCTCAGCACTATGAAGCTATCCACAGCCACTGCAGCAAGAGTCCAATCCCCAGCCAGGGAGGTGACCCACATGGTACAGCAGACCTCCCATGCCTTGCCCGCTGCTGTCCTCAGCAGTATATCTCAGTTGATCTGCCTGTTCTGTTCCCCACGCTGTCTCTGGTGAATCCTCTCAACCCCTGTGTCTCTGGTCTGTACCCCAGCTCTTGTATGCATTAAAAAAAAAAAGACCTAACTCAAAATGGATCAAAGACCAAATCTAATATTATAAAACTTCTACAAAGAAACACAAGCCAAGTTTCATGACAGAGTAATTCAATGATTCATTGAGTATGACACCAAAGAAACAAACAAAAGATAAATTAGACAAGTTTGGCTTCATAAAAACCTTTAAAATTTTGTGCATCAAAAGATAAAGAGTAAAGAGGCAACCCACATAACAGGAGAAAATACTGACAGTTCCTATATCTGATACGGGATTAATATTCAGTGTATAAGAACTTCTATAACTCAACAGCAGCAGCAACAACCCAAAAAAAAAAATTTAGAAATGGGCAAAGGGGGAACTCCCTGGTGGCTCAAGGGGTTAAGCAGTGCACTATGAAACAAACCGTAGCCATTGCAGCATGAATTCGTAGCCATTGCAGCATGAATTCGATCCCTGCCACCAGCAGGGGAGGTGACCCATATGGTGCGCAGCTCCCCTCAGCATTATGTTTGGGTCAGTCTGCCTGTTCTGTTCTCAACTCTGTCTCTAGTAGATCCTCTCACCTCCCACACCTCTGGCCTGTACCCCAGTGCTTGTATGCATAAATAATATTTAAAAAAAAAAAAAGGAAGAAATAAGCAAAGGACTTGAAAAGACTTGAATCCTAAGGGCATAAATGTATGGCCAATATGGCCAATAAACACATGGAAAGATGGCTGATATCAATGATCAGTAGGGAAATGCAAACCCAAACTTGAATGTGATACCGCTTCATAAAAAAAATGTGGAGAAACTGGAACACTCGTATACTGCTTGTAGGGGGTATATATAAATCTGTAGCTACTATGGAAAGCAGAATGATGTTCCTCAAAAAAATGAAAAATATTGGGCCTCCCTGGTGGCGCAGTGGGTTAAGCAACACACTATGAAGCAAATCGCAGCCACCTGTAGCATGAGTTCGATCCCTGCTGCTGGCCAGGGGGTGATCCACATGGCGCAGCAGATCTCTCCTGCCTTGCCCGCTGCTCCCTTCAGCAGTGTATTTCAGTCTCTCTCACCTCCCATGATTCTGGTCTGTACCCCAGCTCTTGTATGCATAAATAAATCTTTTTAAAAAATTTAAAATATTAACACATGATCTAGGTATAGATCATTACACTTCTAGGTATAGCTCAAAAAAGTGAAAGCAAGACTCAAAGAGGTGTCTGTACACCCATTTTCATAGCAATATTATTTACTGTAACTAAAACATATAAGCATCCCATGTGTCCACTGTCAATAACTGGATAAACAAAATGTGGTACATACATATAATGAGAATATAACTTAATCTTATAAAGGAAAGAACCTTAAGGACTGCTAAGTGAAATGAGGCAGTCACCAAAAAAGACAAATATTGTATGATTCCACAAAAGGTACTCAGAGTAGTCAAGATCAGAGACAAGAATTAGAATGGTTGCTGCTGGGGCTAAAGGGAGGGGTAAAAAGAGTAGGTATAGAATACCAACTTTACAAGATGAAAGGAGACAACGGAGATGGAAGGTGGTGATAGTCATATTAACATGTCTGCATTTAACACCACTGAACTTAAAAAAGACACAAGTCCTAGCTCTACCGTTTAATAACTCCCACGACTATAGGACTTTATAATCCCCTTGGGCTTCCTAAAATGGGAGGATTAAAGTAGAAAACAACATGCATAGCAAGGCATTTGACATACACAAGGTATCATCAAGTGGTTGTATTTACCAAGTAGCTGTATCTATCATTAATAAGCTAGACTAGAAGATGTGGGAGCCAACTAAAGGCTTTATTTCTACTATCTACCACATAATAAGTACACAATAATTATTATCAAGTTCTCTTTCTTTTTCTCTCTTACCTCTCTCTCTAACTAATACCTAGTACTGATTGTGATATTCAGCAAAAACTTAATAATGTTCTGAAGAAATGTAACACATTTATTTCAGTTAAGAACAAACCCTCAAGCCTTGCTTGGTAGTGAAGAAGTCAGAATAGCCAGCATCCGTAGCCAACAGTCCCACAAACTGCATGGTGGGTCTTTGTCGTATGAACAGTTCTATGGCTCCATCGGTGATACTGATGCCACCCGAAATATCCAGTGACACAATATTAGGCAGAATATCCTTCTGTTGTAGCAAATGAAAAGCTAGGTCTGATTTGAGCTGCCTGTGATCAGAAACATCAAGGTGAAGCAGACATTTAAGTTCTCTAATGACAGCAAGAACTTGTGGTTTAGTCATAGCCAGGCATTTCAGATAGTGCATTGTGAGAGACTTGAGTCGATCCTTACAGTTAAGGAGTGCAGAGATGTTGGTGACCAGAGTATTGGAGATATCCAAACTTTCTAGTCTTGGTAACCGAGAAACATTAGCTAGGTCTTCACTATGAAAACAAACATTGAAAACACTTAAAACACGAAGACCTGTGAGCTGACCAAAGAACAACAGTCTTGAAATTTGAGGGTTGTTTGTTGAGTCTAGTCGTAGACACTGGAGGTTTTGTTGGATCCAACGATTGCTGCAGAGTCCCCTTAGGATGTCTATGATTGGGAGACCAGAGTGCACTGCAGTAGCATCCAGTTCAGTGAGCTTGTGATGACAGAAAGCTTTTATAAATGCAGCTGTAGAGATTTTAGCTTTCTGAATGTTAACCAGCTTCAGTTTCATCTGGCTGCCTTGAAAAATGCCTGCTGTTCTATCAGTCAGCTTGCCTGTAAGAGAACCAGAACCAGCTTGTAACAACCTAGATCCATGCCTTTCCAGGAGGCAATACAGCCAATAAACTATGACAAAGGCTAATAATAACATTCACTGCTCATTTTGTGCCCATCACTGTACTTAGACTATCTAATTTACTCTTTGTAGTCATTAATATCAAAGAATGACTATACTGTTACATGGCTAAGAAAAGCAAAGTTTTAAGAAGTAACTTGTTTGGTGGTTCTCTGGTGGTGCAAGAGGTTAAGTCCCAACACTATGAAGCTGTCTGCAGCCACCGCAGCAAGTGTTCAATCCCCGGCAGGGGAGGGATCCACATGGTACAGCAGGCCTCCCATGCCTCACCCACTGCTCCCCTCAGCAGTGTATTTCAGTAGATCTGCCTGTTCTGCTCCCCACTCTGTCTCTGGTGAATCCTCTCACCCCCCACATCTCTGTCCTATATCCCAGCTCTTGTATGCATAAATAAATAAAATAAATCCTTAAAAAAACCAAATAGACATTATATCAAGGTTAAATACACAGAAATATAGCCCATGGTCAGGGATGAAAGATTTCGGATTATTAATAGCAAAACACTGGTGAAAATAATTAAAGGTGATTTACATAATATAAAGACATCATATACATTGATCAAAAGACTTAAAATTGTTAAGATGGGCAATATTCCTCTCATTGATAAACACTGCAACTTCTTTCAAATACCAGCTGGCTTCTGTACAGAAACTGACAAGCTGAGGAGCAAATCAGGAAGTGCATGTAAAAGTGCTTTTCAAATAGTAAAGTACTATAGAAGAGTATATTACAGAGGAATCTTAATTACCTTGCCTAGTCATCAACCCTAGGAATCGATCAGCTACTTCCTGAGGGAAACGCCAATGCTCCGGAAGACCCAGGGTTCCATCAGATCTTTCAGAACATAACTTCTCCAGGTTTGCAATCAGGACATTCAAGCAGATGTTAACCAGAGAATACGGTGATGATTCCTCCTAGCAAACAAACCCCAAACTTTATTAGACTATATTTTCAAAAATTCAGCATAAAAAGTAGTCATGCCATTCTTCAGGTTACTGGATGAAGATCTAATGACTTATATATGTAATTAAATCACCTTAAATGATTAAGACACAATTCTAATCCTTTTAGAGCTAACAGTTTAGTGGGAAATATGATCAAGAAATATGACAATTTCAAAACAACAGGTGGGACTACTTAAAGTAGATCACATGTTCATTCATTCATTCAGTGACTAGTATGTGTGCCTGAAGATAAGATTTGTTGATTCCTGTCTTCAAAAGTATTCACAACTTAAAAAGTTGGTATACCAGGGTGTTGTACAAGGACATGACAGAGAAGTGAGAGAATAAAAACATGGTCCTTTTCTCCTCTAAGATAGATTGGCAGTGCCTCCCTGGTGGCACAGGGATTAAAGTCTCAGTGCTATCAAGCTATTGCTAGCCACTAAGGCTTGAGTTCAATTTTGACCAGGGAACTAACTCACATGGCTCAGCAGACCTCTCTTATCTCACCCACTGCTCCCCTCAGCAGTGTATTTCAGATCTGCCTGTTCTGCTCCCCACTCTGTCTCTGGTGAATCTTCTCATCCCTCGCACCTCTGGCCTACACCCCAGTTCTTGTATGCATAAATAAAAAGTAAGTCTTAAAAAACTATATAGTGACATTAGTTCTACAATTATTTGACAGGCAAGCACCGTTCTAGATAAGCCAAATAGATTACCATCTTTGATCTAATAATTCATTCACCTACACACTACTTTCAACAGATTAATTCCCCTCAATGATCCAAAGTATAAATTATTCCCTTACTAATATCAACTCCTTGTTTCTTCCTCTGTTACACTCTCCAGACAAAACTCCATTCCAGGAATAACTATCCACCTTTTTAATGGCGTACCCAGCAGCTAATCTGTGAAGAGGGGAAAGACTCATGGTAAAGTCATAATCATTGACTTAAAATGAAGCCATAGTATTAGTAGCTGGAAGTTCTACATTGGTCTCTTTAGAAGGGCCTTTTCCACAATCTGGCAAAAATTATTTCATGCCTTCTATTTGTTCCTCAAACCTTGACTCACTTCACTAAGAAAAATGAAGTCATCTTGCAATCAAATTTAGCTAGAAACTTCTTTTGCCATTTCCTCTTATATGAAAAAAGTATATCTCCTTGCAAACATTTCCACATGTGCTGGCTGAATTCCATCCCCCTTGCCTTCGTTCCTCTTGTTATTTCTTCATTCACACATGTTCAAACTCTCCTTTTCAAGTGCATCATTCCCATAAACACAACTTTTGCCCTATGTTATTTGCCTTCCTGTTATCTTCTTCATTTACTAAAAAAATTATTTTATGCATAGAAGCACTGGGTTGTGGGCCAGATGTGTGTGGGGGGCAGAGAGTGAGAGAATTTACCAGAGCCAAGACTGGGAAGCTGAACAAACCAATCTATTGAAAGACACTGCTGACAGGAGCAGCTGGCCAGACAGGAAAGGTCTGCCACACCATATGTGGGTCAGCTCCCTGGTCATAGCAGTGAGAGCACTGAGACTAACTAACCCCTATGCCACCAGGGAGGCCCTCAGTTATTCCTCTTCATAATCAAATTTTGGCAATCACTTTATTCTATAAGCTAAAAATTACTTCCTTCCTATTCATTTTTTTGTTTTAAAAGAGGCATAAATTACATATAGCTACCCACAAAAATTACCTTTTCATATACAGTTCTATTGAGTTTTGATGAATACAAACAACCATGTACCAACACAATTACAGAGAACCGTTTCCATCACCCAAAAATTCCCTTCTGTCACATTATAAACAAACCCTCCAACCATTGGCAAGAACTTCTTACCTGGATTCTGTCCCCTAAGTTCTCTGGATTTTCCAAAACATCACTTAAGTAGAATCAATATAAAATGGAGGTCATTCGAATCTGACTTCACTCTATATTGTGCATTTGTGACTCATTTATGTTGAGATTTTCCTATAATTTATTCCTTTTTATTGCTATGAAGTATTCCATTGCATGAATGGACCACAATTTCTTGATTTACCAACTGAAGGGCACTGGACTGTTTGAAGTCTTTGACAATTCTGAATACAGCTGCTATAAATAGTGATATAAAGTTTTATATGAACATATTTTTCATTTTTCTTAGGTAGTAACCAAAAATGGGATTCCTGGGTCTCCAGAAGTTCAACTTCCTACATGTAATATGTATTTAATTTTATATAGGAAAAGTGCTAACTGTTCTTGTCAAATGGTTGTACTATTTTGCATTACCAAAAGAACATGAAAATTTCAAAAGGGCCTACCTAGTGGCACAATGTGTCACTAGTGGTTAAAGTGTGAGCACAATCAAACTACCGCCAGTCACTGCCACAAGAATTGGGTCCCCCGCCCGGGGGGATGACCCACAAAGTCGCAGCAGACCTCTCCTGTCTTCATTTCACTAGATCCGCAGTTTCCCCTCACTCATTCTCTGGTGAATCCTTCCTCCCTCTCTCTCAGTCCCATCCTCTCTCCCTCCCTCCCTCACACCTCCCCCCTCTCTCACCACCTTTGGCCTACACCCGTTTTTTTTTGTATGCATAAATAAAATATATTTTAAAAAGAAGTGAATACAGCACTACAGGCTACACCGTTCGTTACAGCGCACAAAAAAGCTTTCCAGGGGCCTCCCCGGTGGCGCAAGGGGTTAATAAGCACAGCACTATGAGGCATCCGCAGCCACTGCAACACAAGTTGGATCCCGGATCCCCGATACCCGGCCAGGGAGGTGACCCACATGGCACACCAGACCTCTCCTGCCTCTCCCACTGCTCCCCTCAGCAGTGTATTTCAGTCAGTCTGCCCTGGTGAATCCTCTCACCGCCCACACCTCTAGCCTGTACCCCAGTTCTTGTACACATTAATAAATCTTTTTTTTAAAAAAAGCTGTCCATCAAGTCGTTAGTATGTTAAGTACAAACTCAGCCACAATATTGCCTTTCCTCCGTTTTAAGCCTTTAGCATATTTTGGGTGCCAAGAGGGTGGCCCTCAAATGTTGTATAAAGTGGAGTCTGACAACACTTGATGTCAAATTTGAGATCACGAGTAAATCAACTAAGCGTTTCCAACTTCCCTCCACGACAAACCTAAAATGGAGACTCCCTAGGCCTCGGAGCAGGATTACCGGGAGTGATTTACAAATGCAACACTTAACACGCAGTAGGCGCCAAACACACACTCAGTTCTGACTCGCTCCACTCAGTGCCCAGTATTAAGAGGCACGCCGGAAAATTAACAAAGAAAGAAAAGAAACGCGAGCAATTGGAGGAATTTCGGTGCTGGGCTCCAGTTCCCCAACTCAGGTAGTAGCGGTCGAGGGACTATAGCCTCTGGGGGGCTACCACGTCCCCGATATGGAAACGTGGAAATAGGGTCAAGGTTTTGGGGTTCATGACAATCCTAAACGCCAATGCCTACTCTAGGTCAGGCTTAGTGTCAAGTTCAGCACTCAGCGTCTAAACCTACACCAGCCGGTCAAGTGGCCAAAGCCGCCAGAGGCCATGCACCAGCGGGAGACCTGAGGAGACACTCGCCCAGGGTCACGCGGGGCGGGGGGTGGGGGGGGCGGGACTCAGGCCTCGCCTCTCCTCTCCTCGGGTGCGCGCGGTCAGTGCTTTGGACCCCGACGGCTGAGAAAACTCCCCCAAACCCCCAGCAAACACTTCCCGCGCGAAGGTAAGCGGAGTTCAGCCTCGTCAGATTTTGGCCTCGCGTGGGTCAAACTAACCAACAAGTGCCTCCGCGGGGTCCCACACGACTCGCCGCGCTGGCCAGAAATCGGACGTTCCTCCGAGGTCCCGTGCTCACCTGCACCACGCAGCGGCTCAGAGCATCCCTCTGAGCGTCGGGCATGACGAGGAACCGGGGCGAGAGACCCGGGTGTAAGAAGTGAACCATGGCTACCACGCCGACGGACGTCGAGGAGAGAACGGACGTCGAGCTGGGGCTCGGGTTCCGCGAGAGATGGAGCGGGGTGGCAGCGGGGGCGGCTGAGGAGGTGCGGCTCCGCGGACGCCTCACTCAGCGACCCCCTCACTCAGCAACCCCCTCACTCAGCGACCCGCCCGCCCCGAGCACCAGGGTTTTGAAAAGCCCGGCGTAGCGACGCACACGCTCCGCCCCCGGGGGCCGGCCCGCTGGAGGCCCCGCCCCCAGGGCCACACTGCCCCGACGGGCGCCGACAGCTACTCGTTTTCTGCCCCCCACCTCTTGGGAGCCGGATATGAGGCCAGCCCAGCACCTCAAGGAACTCCAATTCCCTCACGCAAGACTGACCACCCCACACACACCTCAGGGATGGATACCACATTCTTTGTCGCCCCGCAGTGGCATTCAGTGGAACAAGTCTGTGGATTTGTGGAATGGATCGTGTATTTTTAACACTTCAGATTTTCAGGAATTTTTTTCTCCAAAAAATCTGGCAACAGCACCGCTCATCATTTTCTGCAGACATTAAATGAATCAAATATCGGGGCCTCCCTGATGGCCTGCAGCCACTGCAGCACGAATTCGACCCCCGGCCTAGGAGGTGACCCACATGGCGCAGCAGACTTCTACCTGATGGGCTGCTCGGCTCAACAGCATTTTTCAGCGAATCCGCGTGTTCGGCTCCCCACTCAGTCTCTGGTGAATCCGCTCACCCCACCCCACCCCCGCCTACACTCCAGCTCTTGTATGCGTAAATACATAAAATAAATTTTAAAAAGAAAAAAATAACAGTCTGAACCATGGATTTGAGTCCAACTGGCCTCCCAGTTCAGTCATCAACTAACTTGTGAACCTTAATGCAAGTCTTAAATTCTCTGTAGCTAAACTTCCTCTTAAGTAAAGGCAGTGGGAATGCTTTATCTCACCTGCGGATTAAATAAGATAATGTATGTAAAAACATCACAAGCTTGGCCCAAGGCAAGTCCTTGATAAGTGGATGCAAATGTTAAAATTCGTTTCCAGTACAAATAACTTTGCAAATACTCTCCTTTCATATTTATTTTACTTAATCCTCATTTGAAAAAAAAAAATCCTGGGTGGTAACTATCACCCCCATTTTACTCATAAAGAAACTGTACATCTGAGAGGTTTACAATAGGGCTAAATTTTAATGATTGGATGACTGGGAAACCTGGGAGTCAAGTTTTCTAATTCCAATTTCTAGCAATATTCCTTGGGGTGGGGGGGCTCCCTGATGGTGCAATGGGTAAAGCTATGCACTATGAAGCAAACCACAATCACTGGGGAGGTGACCCACATGGTGGGCAGACCTCTCCTGCTCCCAGACTGCTCCCCTCAGCAATGTGTTTCAGAGATTTGCCTGTTCTGCTCCACACTCTGTCTCTGGTTGGTCCTCTAGTTAGGGGGAAAGATCCTCCTGAATGGATTACACAAATAGGTTATGGACTTCGACCCCCATTCCAGACCTACAAGATCCAAGAACTACAAATCCCATAAGGTCATTATTGAAGAGCGGATCACTGGGACCTGAGGGTGGAGTTGAGCAGCCAGGCTGAGTATAAAAGCAGACACGTGGGCCTTGGGGGGTCCTTTTTCTTTGGGAGTCAGCTCTCAGCGCACAGTTGGGTTCCAGCTCCAAGGAACTGGTAAAATATTTACAGATCTGTATCCCTCTCTTCCCCTTGTGTTATTCAATACACTATTTCTCCTTCCCTTGTAAATAAAACCCTTTATTAACCTTTGTTGTGTGTGCCTGCAGTTGGGGCATTATAAGTGCCATTGGAGCGTGCGGGTGAGGACCCAGTCAGGCAAACCCATTTTATATTAGGGTTGCCCTGTAACACTCTCACCTGCCGCAATTCTGGCCTGTACCCCAGCTCTTGCATGCATAAATAAGTAAATCTTTTTAAAAGATATATTCCTGTTTTAATATGTATTTATTTATACGTGCAAGAGTTGGGGTATAGGCCAGAGGTGCAGGGTGTGGGGGTGGGCGGGGGTGGAGGTGGAAAATTCACCAGAGACAGAGTGGGGAGCAGAACAGGCAGTGTGACTGAAATACACCACTGAGGGGAGCAGTGGGCAAGACATGAGAGGTCTCCTGTGCAATGTGAGTAAACTTCCACTCCAGGGAGCAAACTTGTGCTGCTGTGACTGAGGATAGCTTCATAGTGCTGAGACTTAACACCTTGCACCACCAGGGAGACCCCAATATCCTTTTTCAAAGTGGATTATTTCATGTTTTCTTCTAGCCTCAAATTACCTGCACTTCCTGACCCATTATATTCCCAGATTCCTCTTTCACCAAGAAAAACAATCAAAAAGAACACATCACATCTACCCACACATCTATACAGGTTCTCTGTCTTTGTGTTTCCTCCTATTACCATGAAATATTTATACTTTTATCAAAGGCCAACCCATGGACTTGTGCCCTCCATCTCATCCCCTCTTGATTATTCAAAAGCAACATCCATTGGTGTCCTATTTCTCCAATTACCCTTTTTCCCTTTCTTTTTTTTTTTAAGATTTATTTATTTATGCATAAAAAAGCTGGGGCGCAGGCCAGAGGTGCAGGTGGTGGGGGAGGGGTGAGAGGATTTACCTGAACAGAGTAGGGAGCCGAACAGGCAAATTGACTGAAATACACTACTAAGGGGAGCAGGGGGTGAGACAGGAGAGGTCTGCTATTGGACATGGCTCACCTCCCTGGCCGGGGATCCAACTTGTCCTGCAGTGGCTGCGAATAGCTTCATAGTGCTGCGCCTTAGCCCCTTGCACCACCAGGAAGGCCCTCTTTTTTTTTTTTAGAGATATCTTTTATTTATTTATGCACTCAAAAACGGGGTCTAGTAGAGAAGTGGGAGGTGGGGAGGGAGTATGAGAGGATTCACCACAGACAGAGTGGGGAGCAGAACAGTCAGATGTACTGAAATAGACAGGAATCTACTGAAATAGACAGGAGAGGCCTTTCTTGATATGTGGGTTGGCCTGGGATAGCACTCAAGTTGCTGTGGCTGCAGATAGCTTCACAGTGCTGAGATGATTTTAACCCCTGCACTACCAGGGAGGCTCCCATTATCTTCTCTAATCTTTACAGCAAAAACTCCCAAGTGATCCGTAGTTGTGTAACAGAATCATTCCCAGGAAAGGGGGAAGTTCCAGAATCACGGTTCCGCCCTAAGTGGGTGGAGCTGAGCAGGGAAAGAAGATTCTGCAAGAGGACATTAGGAAGGGAAGTTGAAAAACGCAGGATGGAGAGCAGCAAGGAGACCTGGAGGAGGCACATGGAGCAGAGTGACGTGAAGAAACTGCGCTTGCTTTTTAGTCTTGGATTGGTTGGAACAGAGGTGGGTGAGAGACCCGCAGGGAGGATAACAATGGCAGCAAGGAGATGGGTAACTTTAAATGCTTAATTTAGTAACTATGTTCTTTGTCCTTTCTGTATTATTCCCCAGTTACATTAAAGTTCCTTTCCATTAAAGGTCTTATATATCCGTCTTAATGCGGCAAAAAGCAAAACCCATTCAGAGAGGGCAGGTTTGGAAGTTCTCAGGTGCCCTCTCCCTGTCCTGTTACAAAATCATTTAAGATTCTTCCTGGGTTCTCATAGTGTAGTATTTTTGTAATCTCCCTCACTAAATGCAATTAAAAATATGCATTATCTAGTTATGTGACTGTCAACTCAGATGTTCTCTGGTAATTTTTCCTGGTTGTCTAATGGTGGCTAGTCTGTATTATGTATAGCGTCTGGTTAGCATAGTGGACTGGTCTGTAATATAATGTCAAATTCCAACAGACAGTACCTAGTATAGGTATTTAATGAGGTAAACAGTTTCAATACTAGGAAACTTTTGCAAAAAAACTATTGGCCTTTTTCAGTAAATGATTGTTAAAAGTGGAATCTGAATTGTGCATTATTAAATTTTATGCAAATGTCTGAAATCAAGGTAGACAAAAACCACTTTATATAAAATTTATAACATTTATTTAGGCCAAAAAATTTCCCAAACAAGAAACTGTACACACAATACCTAAGTGATGTCCTGATTTAAAATCTAGCATGATTCATGTACAGAACACTCCATCTGGCCATAATAAGAATAAAGTGTTCAATCCAGACAATTGAGAGGCTTTTGGAATGTATTTATAAACTTCTCAATAAATTTTTCTTATCATTTTTAGTGGAGTTAAACTCTTCCATCAGGAAAAAGCAAAAAACAGCTTATCTAATATTCACAAGTCAGTGAGAATTTGACAGGATTCTACAAAAGTCAGGGATTAAAAAAATTTTATTCTTGAAGGAATATGTAAGATTATAAATCTTGACATACATTGTCGTATTTGTAAATGGAAAAAATGCTCTCAAGACATTCTTGTTTGTATACAATTGTCTGTTTTCATTAGCTAAAATAGCTTCTTCTAAGTTGATTAAAATAAATTAAACGAACCCCATTTGAAGTTTTCCCAAATGTCTAAAACCACATCCTAATGAACTTTCTGATTTCCCATCAAATAAACTTTGCTAGATTTGGATTTTATAATTCTATCTAGCTATAAATTTAGGCTACGCTGTTACAGCTGTTTCATCCAAAGAAATGGGATAGCATTAATCTTCCCAATTTATCCCCCAAATGGGGAAGAGGAGAAACAGGCTGAGAAAGCGCTTTCTTAGGCTACCAACTGGCTAATATAGAGTATGTCAGGCTAAGATGTGGAAATCAAAGAATGCACAATTAGGAGTGTACCAGGTCATGCAAAGTCTAAGAAAAAGATTAAGCAATTGCTCATTTAAAGCACACTAAGCACATTTTCCTATCACATTGCTATTTTCATCACTGCACAAAGGCTGAATTTGCATCATTCCTGAAAGAAAAGTGCATGAGTTAACACTAAAAATTAAATGTGTGTAGTACAAAGCAAATGGTACAGATTAAACTTTCAATATCCACAATCACTTAAATCAGTCACGATCAGTTTTAGAGAAAAACTAAGTTTGCAAACCTCTCAATAAGCTGCCTCAGAACACTAAGTCACGTATCACTTAATGATGGAGCTAGTTCGGAGAAATGCCTCATTAGGCAATTTTACTGTGCGAACATCATGGAATACACTTACACAAATCTATATGGTAGAGCCTACTACAAACCTGGGCTACACAAGGGATCATCTTCTTATATGTAGTCTGTTGTTAAATGAAACATTGTTATAGGGTACATGTCCTAGCCATATAAAGTCCCCGAATAAAGAACACATAAAGTTGCCCACATCAGCTGACAGTACAATACTGCCTTTAATTTATACTATCAGTTTAATAACACTGTTTACCCCAAATAAAAGCTGCACAATAACCAAATAATGTAAACCTCCCACTAGAGGACAGGGGAGGGGTAGGTTTCACATATACAGAACAGTAAGTTTGCTTTCCCTGCTACTCATGATCTCTTCTCAACTTTGGGTACCGCCACACATTGTCATATGGAATTACATTAAAAACACTAAACCAAAACTATGGTTCATTAATCTACCCTAATTTAGCATACAAATATATTTTGATTGCAATATTCTTCAGAGGGCTAGAAGATGTTATCTTGACATATGACGATTAAAAATACAGTCAAATGAAAAGGAGTGAGGAGAAAATAATTCTACTCAAAAAGTTCCATTAAGTTCAACTTCCCAGGTTGGCTATATAGAATTGATGTTTTAAACCTGAATCTTTGATTATTTAGAAGTCTGCAGCAATACCATGAAATTGAATTCTTATAGCAGTGTTAGGGTGGTTTACATCCACCTTGGATAATTTATTTAAATTGACTAGCATCACTAAATGGTATTTTTTGTCCAGGATTGAGGAGCAGCAATATTTAAGGTCAAATCTTGGGAACGGTGGGTCTGATAAGATTTTTTAAATTCTCAACTTAGTAGCCACTAGGGAAAAAGAAAGATGAATAGCCACTGAGTCCTTCACCAGAGGTTTAACTAACTCCTTAATACTACTTTATTCATGTTTTTTTTTTTTCAAACAAACAAAAAAAAGAGAACTTTTTACAGTATAAAGACCATAACAAAACATGTGATGGAAAGGAGCCTCAATTTTTTTGCTTTAATTTCAGACTGTTCCTATTTTTCACTCAATGATACCAACATTCATCATCATGTTCTAAAAAATCTAATTCATTTCCTTTAATATAAACCTTGCTTTTGCCTGTGGATAGTTATAGTGATACTGCAAAATATCTGAACACACCTATAATTTGAACAATGAGTGGTTCAATCCTACTCTAAATTGTGCTTGATAAAGCACCTCTAAGCTACTGAAGAGGTAACCCTTGAAGGCACCGAGTCTTGTTACATTCTAATATACAAATGCAAAAACGGGGCCTAGTATGTTCTAATTGTAGAGGCTAGCCAGTTACGCCTTATAATTTCAAAATATACATGTTTTTAACCAGATTCAACCCCTTACTAACAATTCTGTGCCTTAAACTAGATACAGATACACAATCTTAAGAAACATCCCAAACACAAAGGCACTACACTTTTTACAATTTTGGGATGTAATTGTACTACACTACTTTGCTTTTAAGATTGATACGTATCTCGTCATAAAGCCTAAAGTAGCAAATTTAAATTTAATTTTGAATATTGTTGAATTTAAGTTAGATTTTAAGTTAAATAATTTAAATGTTTTATTATTTTAAATCTATTGATACTATTCTGAATAATGAATTTACTGCTTCTTGTACCTTTTTAGCTATTCCTAAAAACAATTTGTAAAATAAAAACATAGAATTAGCCTCATAAAGAACATGTACTTTTGTCTTAAACAGGAATACATAGTAAACTGAAACCCAAAACTGTCAACTTGCTTCCCCTTAACTACGTAACATAGGGGACCTCGAAATGGCCAACTTCCAAGCTATTGTCTGGTGTAACCCTATATTCTGCACTTTTACCTTAGACATTAAAAGAAAAGAAAAAAGAAGAACTAGCTAAAAGAATTTTCCATTTCCTATGAAAAGGACTTAATCTGTGAAAATATATCTTGCTCTTATAAAAATTTCTTAAATCAAATCAGCATTAACCCATAGCTTAATATGGGTTTTAAATATGTATGTTTCTAAAAACATATTTTAAGTTTTCATTCCTGTGAAAGAGTTCCAAATAACTCAAAACTGATTATTGTGACAGTGGTGTAAAAACACGTACATCAAAAATCTTACCAGCATGCTAATTAGCCAGCTTCTTTCTAAATAAAAATATTTCTGAGTAATGACCATTACTTAAAAGTACCACTTAAAATCTCTATTTAAAACGTTCTGGTTATCTATGAAGATAATAAAGATTGTAGATTAGCTTTAGCCACAAATTAAAATTTAAAGTGAAAAACCTTAAGTTTCTTTTAAAAATGATTATCTTTTTAAAGTTTCTTGGTGATGACTGCCTCCCAACTGCTGTAACTGATGTAAAGATAACTGATTCTTTACTGGAATAGGGAGGAAAAAACCCCACTGTAACTCTCTTAACGGAAAGGCAATTGTCTAAGAAACAACCATTAAAAAATATTTCCGTTTATGCAATGTAACTCAAATAATTTATATTAATAGTAATCTAATTCATCTCTTCATTTCTGGCAGTGAGACGGCAACATCTTTCTGCAACATTCAATAAATTCATGTTGAAACAAAAAAAAATTGACTTCTTATAGCAAAATTTACTGTTGTTAATTATATTTTAACTGAGCAGGTAACATTGCTTGTAGTCTTTATTCCACTGAACAAAAATGAAACAGAAGGGAAAGAATGGTCAATTTAACGAGACAAATTTTTTAAATCTTACACTTCCACAACAATTTGACACAGAGTTCTAGACAGATAATCTTTAACACAGAATGCTATAATATTATACACTGTGATGCTTGGAGAAATATTTCTAGAGAGTAACCAGTGTCTGTATAAGATGTGGCATTCCGAGTTTCTAGGAATAAATATGAAGAGCAAACTATTGCTCACTGCCTCAAAGAGGTGGGCTCCAGAAGGACAGCCTGTCCCAGTTTAAAAATTATACCATGAAAGTGACTTCCCCAGTTCTTAAACTACTCTCCATTAATAGCTTTTCTTTTAATGTATTTTTCTGCCATCCATTCAGGTTCCAGTCAGTGAGTAGTTTCCAAAAAGGGGAGAACTCAGATTCTTTCACACTAAGAAGGACATCTTATAAAAGATACACAGACACAGAATAAAGGCATTTTATACAGAAGCAGTATAAAATTTACAACTGAAGCAATGCCAGAAATCAGGAGAACAGCTTATCTGAAGCTGCAAATTGCTTAGAAGGAACTTTGAGGTCAGAAAAATCTGGTCTAAGGGTTCGTGCAAACTTTATCATAAAACTGTAGAATTTCAAGCACAGGTAAGTTCAAACACTGAAAGATATGGAAAACTTCCTAAAAGGCAAGAAGGAGAAACCCTTCTTGCCTCGTAAGTTAAAAATCACAAGACAAATTAGAGGCTGTTCATATGGGCAGTACTGTACATCATCAATCTCAAACTGATCTTATGACTTTTAGTCATAGAAATCCTCAAAACATCACAGAGGATGATACTCCAAATGAACCTATCACAGAAAGGATTCCTGTGATTCAATATTCCAATCACCTATGGCTATCAATTTAGTCTGGCCTGGGGTTGCTTTTTACAGGGAGGTGGTCTCCCATGGCGTATAATGTGTTTTTCTAAGCTGTCCAAAATGGCCACGGCAATTTGTTGGACATGGGGATCAGTCTTTTCATGTTCTTTGATGTTATATAAATGCTGCAATCCTCCTTCCTCAATCAGCATGCTGCAATATCTTGAGGCTGAAAGGAAACAGGAGAAAGCTTTTCTTAAAATACAGTTATTCCCACAGAAAAAGTTATTTCACTTGAATTTTTTGCTGCTATATTATTGAATTACTAACTTCTGCAGCATGATAAATATCTCCGTAATGACTTTTTCACACAATACATAACTCACTTTTCTTTTTCTTTTTAAAAAAGATTTATTTTAATTTATTTATGCATACAAAGACTGGGGTGTAGGCCAGAGGTGTGGGAGGTGAGAGGACTACCAGAGACAGAGTGAGGAGCAGGACAGGAGGATCTTCTGAAATACGCTGCTGAGGGGAGCAGCGGGTAATACAGGAGGTATCTGCTGTGCCATATGTGGCTTAGCTCCGGGATCCAATGCATGCTGTAGTGGCTGGAGATAGCTTGATAGTGCTGAGACTATAACCCCTGTCACACCAGGCCCCTATAATTCATTTTTTAAACAAAAATACACATACCACTTCATTTCTGTATGTATATGCATGTGTATACATATACACATATTCACACATATCCAATGCATACAGATCCAAAATTATAGGTAAGATAAGTATTATATTTCATGCATTTCCTATGCTTTAAAAAAAATTTGACATTCATATTACACATGCAACTTTATTATAAAATATTTTGCCTATTGTTTTTAAAAATAGTTCTTTTGTGACATAACCTAGGTTTTTGTTGTTTTTTTTTTTAAAGATTTATTTATTTATGCATACAAAAGCTGGGGTACAGGACAGAGTCGCAGGAGGTGAGAGGATTCACCAGACAGAGTGGGGAGCAGAACAGGCAGACTGACTGAAACACACCGAAGAGGGGAGCAGCGGGCAAGGCAGGAGAGGTCTGCTGTGCCATGTGGGTCCCCTCCCTGGCCGGCAGCAGGGATCGAACTCATGCTTGCAGTGGCTTTGGTTTGCTTCATAGTACGTTGCTCAACCCACTGCACCACCAGGGAGGCCCCCATAACATAGGTTTTTATATTTAGTTATTTTCATTAAAGTATAATTTACACAAGTAAAATTCACCCAATTTAACTTATAATTTAATGAGTTTTGCCAAATGTATATACCTGTATACAAACACCAAATCAGAGTACAGGCAATTTAATGCAATTAATTGGGCAGTCTCATTAATGAACAGCTCAGCAGCAAGAAATTTAGTAGGAGAGGCAAGAGATGCTTTCAGGTGGGAGTTTATGTCAATATAAAGTACTGTTCTCTGTCAAATCCCATTCTTCCTCCTTTGTCCATCAAACATAAAAGAGCTATTACTGAGGAACCTTTTTGTGGTATGCACCTGGTTTTCATCAAATTCAGAATGTAACAAGAATAGTAACTAAATGTTACTGTCTTTGCTATGAGAATATTCTTTTTTTTTTTTTTTAAAGATTTATTTATTTATGCATACAAGCACTGGGGTACAGGCCAGAGGTGTGGGGG
>JAGFMF010011617.1:2049177-2061765 GCA_019455555.1 Galemys pyrenaicus | reverse complement strand
GGCAGACCTCTCCTGCTGTGCCCGCTGCTCCCCTCAGCAGTGTGCTTCTGTTGATCTGCCTGTTCTGCTCCTTGCTCTGTCTGTGGTGAATCCTCTCACTCCCCACACCTCTGGCCTGTGCCCCAGTGCTTGTATGCATAAATAAATGAATCTTTAAAAAAAAAAAAAGTCACATGTAAAGCTAAATGTCACTCCTGAAAACAGTAAAAATAAATGAAATCTGTCTCCTTTTCTACTAATTTAACATATATTTTATGCTAGGCACATAGTGTTTTTCTCCCTTCTCACTGAACTATAAAGTTAACTATAAAGTAATTTTTAGTCACTCTAAGTAAAATTTATGTGACTTGCTCCAGATCACACAGTAGTGATAGCATCTTCAACTCCAGAATTCATACTCTTTCCATTACACTATTCTATTACCACAGCCTTCTCTCTTTGTATAACTTTTTTTCTTTAAGATTTATTTATGCATATAAGAACTGGAGTACAGGCCAGAGGTGCAGGAGGTGGGTGAGAGGATTCACCAGAGACAGAGTGGGGAGCAGAACAGGCAGATCTACTGAAGAACATGGCTGAGGGGAGCATCGGGCAAGACAAGAGAGGTTTGCTCCGCCATGTGACACAGGTCTGTTGCATCCTGCTGAACTTGTGCTACAGTGGCTGCAGATAGCTTCATAGTGCTACAACTTAACCCCTTGCACCACCAGGGAAGCCCCTCTTTGCATAACTTCTTTAATGTCTCTATTACTATACTTATTTGATTGTATTATAAACATGTCTACATAGTTATCTTCTCTACAATACTTTGAACTTCTTATGGGTAGGAATTAAGATCCAATTTAGTATGAATACCTAACATCTAGTGAGGTGGTTGGTACCTAATGAATATTCTATACATATTTAACAAATAAATGCCTGCAGAGGAGATGACAAACTTACTCTGACAATGAAGAGCTCAGCACCAAGCTGTGCAGTTTGTTCTGTAGAAAGCTGCAAGCAAGCAGAACACTTGGTAAATGGCCAAGAACTCACTAGTAAGTTTAATATATCATTCACTGACTCCAAAAGTCACACTGAAATCTCTGACCAGCCTGGAATTCTGCAATATTAAATACATCTTAAATAAGAAGATTGGCAGAGAGGTTTACTAGCCTTTCTGACAGACAAATTTTGTGGAAAAATAGTAACTATAATAGGAAACAGCTAGCTACAGAAAATTATTCAACAAGAATTCAAGTACCTTGGCAGCCAAGATGGAAATGATAGCAACCGCCATCCTTTGCATGTTTTGATCCTCATGGTTACAAAGCCACTGCATGACAAGCTTGGCTGCTTCAAACCTGAAAACATACAAAGGGTTTCATGAATTAATCCTGGAAGTCCAGGCACAGTTTCAGAGCTCTCATTCGGGAACTGCTGCTATAAATTAGACAGGTGAGAAGGAAAGGAAAAATTCCTCTTAACTGATACAGAATAATAACAACACTTAATATTTTGGAGACAAAGCCTCATTATTAATTCTGATAAACTTTCTAAAGGAAAAAGAATTTTGAATATATGGCCACAACTATCTGGAACTCATCTTCAGAATCCTAACATTTCTATTCTGTAGTGATTTCTGCACTGTAGTTAATTAAAGTATTTTCTGGAATCCTCACAATGGGTTCATTCATTCATTCACACACAATTATTTAGGTCCTGCTTTGCGTCAAATATTATTCTTGGTGCCGGAGAAAGAACAGGGAATGAAATAGAAAAAAAAATCTGTTTTCACAGAGCTTACACACTAGTGGGGAATGTAATAAATCAGAGAAACAAGTAAAACAAACATATGGATGGCGTGGTTCAGTACTGATATGTACTATAGAGGGAAAATTAAAATCAGGGGAAAACAAAGATAAAATGTTGAAATTTTATGCAAGGCAGATAGGAAATTCCTCAGTGAAACTTTTGAGAAAGTAAAAAAACTAACCATGTGGACATCTAAGTAAAATGGTAAATAAAATGACCTTGAGGTTGACGTAGAAACGTTTTTGAAACAGCATGGAGGCCAGTGAGGCCAAAGCAGAAAGAACAAGGTAAAGAGTACTAAAAGATGAGGTCAGAAGTTAACACAAAGGTATATTATGTGAATCTTAGTAAAGAATTAGTTTTTACTCTAAATGAGATGAAAAAAATCAAGGAAGGATTCTGAGCATAGTTGTGACATAAAGTGACATAGGTTTTTACAGAACTATTTTATTAGCTATGTTTAGAATCAGCTTCAGTAGGGAAAAGACTGAAGCAGGGAGAACAAAGGCTACCACAGAAATTCAGGAGATAAATCCCTTTAGGTTAGCCAAATGGTAAAAACATAAGAAAAATAATCAAATTCTGGGTATATTTTGAAGATAGAGCTGGATTTACCAAAGCACTGAATGTGGTGTGTGAGATGAGGAGAGAATCACTGGATAACACCCAGAAATACATCTGATCACCTTACCCACAACTTAACCTTTTAAGACTTAAATATTACTTCCATTCAGAAACGTTCCTTGGCAAGTTTATCACTGCTTTATTGGTGGGCCTAAACACCTTGCAACTCTGTGAGAGAACTGTGATTATCTGTAGACTCACCTGAATTCGCCATTGGCCTGTGAGTTCTCTGAGGGAAGGAACCATCTGCTATTTAGTCCTATTTAGTCACACCAAGAACCCCACACAATGCCTGACGTAGAAATAGTTCTTAACTCATGTCGGCTGAATAATTTTTTTTTAAAGATTTATTTATTGATGTATACAAGAGCTGGGGTAAAGGCCAGAGTCGAGGGAGGTGAGAAGATTCGCCAGACAGAGTGGGGAGCAGAACAGGCAGACTGACCGAAACACATAGCTGAGGGGAGCAGCAGACAAAGCAGGAGAGGTCTGCTACATCATGTGGGTCTCCTCCCTGGCCGGTGTCAGGGATCGAACTTGTGCTACAGTGGCTGTGGTTTGCTTCATAGTGTGTTGCTTAACCCACTGTGCCACCAGGGAAACCCTCGGCGGAATAATTTTGATGCAAGTCACTCCTCTATTAACTTCCCTCAAATCTACTGTTACCTCCTTTCTATTCCCAAGGCCCTCTCTGGTCCAGTCTGTTACTGCATGATGGAAGATTCCTAATGGGCCACTCTCCCTCACTTTGAGCCTACAAATCAGTAATAAATCCATCAAAGGACTTAGGTATGATGTCACTCCTATATTTCAAGACTATAATATGAGCCCATACTTACAAACCTCACTTTTCCCTGCTTTTACTGCAAGGTGGACTGCTCATTAATCCTTAAATACGCCCACAATTACAAAGTAATAGAGAAAGAAAAAAACAATTTCTGAGTTCTTTAACTTTTGGGATTTGAATTCTAGTTCCACTTAATACTAGTAATATAGTAAAATATATTTTCTCCTGGGAGGTTGTCCAGTCAAGTCATTAAGACATCATACCCTATGGGCCTCCCTGGTGGCGCAGTGGGTTAAGTAGTGTATTATGAAACAAACCACAGCCACTGCAGCATGAGTTCAATCCCTGCTGCCAGCTGGGGAGGTGATCCACATGGTACAGGCAGACCTCTCCTACCTTGCCCGCTGCTCCCCTCAGCAGTGTATTTTGGTTGATCTGCCTGTTCTGTTCCCCACTCTGTCTGGTGGATTCTCTTATCCTCCGCACCTCTGGCCTGTACCCCAGTGCTTGTATGCATAAATAAATAAATCTTTAAAAAAAAAAAAGACATCATACACTTTGAAGTCAACCACCACTTACTAACTTTAAGACTCTGGACAAGTTCCTTAATCTTTCTGAACTTCAATTTTCTCATCTATAAAACAGTATTCTACTCTATAGTATAATATCCTATACCATAGAATTGTTATGAGAATCAAATGATACCACATATAAAGTTTAAGCCTTAGTACAGAATTAGCACATATCATGCTTCTGTTGAAAAGTGGATTTTTACTAATATTATCATTGAGTTCTCTGTATCTTTATTTTTGCAGTTCCCACATACAAGATAACCAAAATTATCAGCTCTCATCTTCAAATCAATATAGCATGCATATAAAAAGCAGGGGTTCTAGAGTCAGTCTAAATTTAAACCTTGATTGCTTCTTAATATATTATTTTGAGCAAGTTATCAAACTTTTCTGTGCCTTTTTTTCTAATCCATAAAATAAAAATTATGAAAGACATAATTTCATATAATAAAGTCTTCAATGACCACCAATCATATGAAATCTTTCTCTCTTTATTTGGAGACCTAATGTATTTGGTCAACACCTCCTCTAAGAAAAATTGTGTCTTCCCTTATACTCATTCATTTATCCATCCATCCAACAAACATCCACTGAAGTATTACAGAGATGAATCAATCACAGCTTCTGACTGCAAAGAAGTTTGATTCTAGCAGGATGCATTGGTTAGATCAAAGGTGGGTAAACTACAGCTACAGCCTACTTAGAATACTGTTATAGCTTTAGGTCCAATTGTCTGTCTGTAAAGCTTTATTGGAACACAGTCACCTCCATTTATCTACGTGTTGCCTATATAGCTGTTTCTAGGATACAAAGGCAGAGTTAAGTAGTTGCAACAGAGACCCTATGCCTCACAAACTTTAAATATTTATTATCTGCCCCTGGGCTAATTTATAAGTTTCCTTAGGAGAGTAAGCAGTATGTTTCAGACACCTATGACTTCACTGCAGTGATAAATACAGATATTCAATATTTATAAAGAGAAACTAGTGACCTACATGGGATATATGTAGGTCTATTTCAATCCAAAGTATTTCATAAGTGGAACATTTTATTCCTCAGTCATGACAGATAACAGTGTACTATTACCCAAGTAAATCATGGTAAAATTAATACCCCCCAAAAAATATTTTTCATTAAATCATGAAGCATAAATTTTCTTTTCAAAATAAAATTATTTTTAAATTATATTTTAAACTAGTAAAATTATATCAGTTACCCTTTTTGGCTCCTACACCACAACACAAAACAAAAGGACTCCCTTATTGGAATCTAGCTATATGATCTCAACCTGTACTTTAAAAGATTTTTCATAATCCAATATTAAATAACAATAATAATAAGAGGAATGACATAATGAAAAGAACACTGATCTTTGAAGACCTGAATCTTTCCAGCCTTGCAGTTACTAGCCATGAAACCATGGACAAGACAATGATTCTCTACATGTCTGTTTCTAGAGTCCACAATATTGTATGGATATTCTGAAAATTATAACTAATGTATTTCTTTAGCAAAGGACTATGAAAACCAATCTATCATGAATGTCAAGATACTACATTAAAGTAGATTTAGCATTCTATAAGGCAAAGCACAAATTCACCATTTCATTAATCGTACACCAGGTATAGCTCCGCTAATAAGAAATGATCCTTTTTTGGGGTCATTAGATAGATTTCTATAATTTCATTTTACCCCCATGTTATAGGGCTATCACTTGCCTGTTAAATGGAACATCTTGGAGGATCCGGTCACTGCAAAGTGAAAGGAGGCAATTCTTCTGTAACTAAAGAATCAAAGGGAGGGAAAAGTCCTTATTAAATTATTACCTTGTAATTTTCTAATGAGGTTAAAACAAGGGAGAAAGACTAATGAAATACCAATTATTTCTTATATCCTTTATTCTGCCCACTTACTATTGAAAGACTGACTTCCACTGGACACATGTAAGTTTATTTGCACATATTCACCTTTTGCCTTTTTTCATTAAGTGAGAAATAAGGTAAAATAAGGTAACAAATAGGTTAAATATAGCTAATCTCCCTCTCTTCTGATCCACCCCCATCTCCCCCCAGCAATGAGGTAACCTCGTCATTTGTTTTTGAAGTGGATGACAAAGATAACAGCTAACAATTTTGCCTGGTGACATAGTATTAAGGAATTTAAGTCATCCTGCTTTGAAAATAGCTTGATAACCTAGAGCACATGGGGCTAGTGTTTTAAACACTGGCCACTAAATAAAGAGGAACTGATGAAGACTTGGCTCTACTTTTTAAATACAGCAGTACAATTAAATAAAAGTAAATAAAAATATGAGTCATACATCAACAGAGTGAAGGTATGCCAACATAACAGAAGGTAATTTAGGTTCTTCCTATGAAGCAAAATAACTTTCACAGTATGGGTTAAAAAAAGGTCGTAATACATATTTCTAATTTTTAGAATTAGAAATTTGGAAGGGGCAAGATGGCTTTCTAATATTTTTAAAAAGCTTTCTGTGTATAGTTGGAAGATCTCTTGTCAAAAAAGACTATAAAAAAAGCTCACTCACAGCAAGCAAAATCAGATTAACATATAAAGCTGCTCCAGAAATAGAAAAAAACAGATATAAAATTAACATCCTATTTGTCTCACAGGAGATATACAGAGACTGTATAATAGAAGGAACCACACGAAAAACACAAAGCAATACTAAATTTCAGTATGTACTGACTAAATCAAGTAGAAATATAATCATATAAGAAGGCGTCTCAGGAGGGTTTACATACACTAGATACAGTCAAATAATGGAATGGACTGTTTAAGAATCCTTTTACATATCGATAACCACCTGTAAGATGAGTGAAGGAAAGTGCTTTTCCCTCTATAATACCTTACTCTGCATTCCTTTCCCTAAATAAATACACTGATTTGGGTAGAATGCATGGAAATGAGAGAGGAAGCAATCAGGCTATTTTTATTAATGGAAACCCCATTCTTCCTTCTTTGCATGGAAAACTCCCTATTTTCCTTCACAGTCTAGCACAGGGCAGATACTACCTATTTAAGGATGCCTTCTTAAATCTCATAGTATCTTAAATGCCATTTCTTTGCTCCCAATCATACTTATTTCTACCTGTACTTGCCACTCTACACTGCATTATGTGCTCTGCATTATTGTGTCTTGATACACAGAACTTAGCACAGGTATATATACGTGTTTGAACTCAGTAAGAAAGTAACTTAATTTAATTAATGGCTAACCTGATAATAGACAGTAAGTTTAACTGCATCTGTATCTTACCACATCTTTGAAATACATTGAAATATAATTAACTTGCCATACAATTCACCTAAAAAATGTATAATTTAGTGGTTTTAATATATTCACAGTTGTACAACCATCACCATAATCAATGTTAGAGCATTTTACAACTCCAAAAAAGAAGCCCATACTCATTTCTCCTCATTCCCATTTTCTAGCATTGTTTATTTGCACTTTTTCTTTGAACAATTTTGTCAGTGACTTCTCAATATTATCAACATAGTCAAAGAACCAGTTCTTGGCACTAATTACCCTCTCTAATTCAAAGTACATTTGCTTTCTATTGCATTCTTTTTATTTTGACCTTTAGTACTTTCTTCCTCTACTTTCTTTGGGCGTATTCTTTGTTGCTTCTATAACTTAGGCAGGTTTATTGGTAGCCCCTTATACTAACATGTGTACCTGCTTTTGGAAGGGGATCATAGGTTTGTGCAAGGGGTTTTCTATTAGAAAACACTTGGATGGCTCCTCTTTATCTTCTGTTCATCTGGTATATGAAAACCAAAGTCTAAAGTTTACATAGTTTGACAGTTTCCCTCAATAAAGGAAGCTGGTGTTCATGATCCTCTCACTAACCTAGGTTGCCATTTTTACTTGATTTTTGACCTCTAAATATATTTTTACAAACTTATCGAACTCACTGCAAAAATTTTAAAGATAAACAATAATTCAAACAGTATTTTTCATTTTTCTCCTGAGGATAGGTTATGCAAACTACCATACAGCTAGAAATAGAAAATTCATGTCTTTTTTATTTCTGTACGCCACTACTTTATAACACCTGGTTTATACCAGATGCTCTATGCCTACTGCCAAAGTCATCACAAATTTAAGATTTAGGTTGGAAGATGAGTCTTCTATGACTTGAATTTTCTCTTAATGCTTGGATTTAGTACCTTTAGGCAGGGAATGTACTCCTCAGTTTTCCACTTCTGTACTGTCCTACACTCAGTTATGCCATAAATTTATTTATGCCTCACAAAAGCATTTGAATTTCCAGCCTTGGTCTACTAAACTGAACTGTTAGAGGGCAGGAGATAGGTAGCAGACATTAAAAGGACTATTTGAAGGGGAATTCTTATATGCTTACCTGCTGGTGATTGGGAAAATGTTCCATGGCTTTGAGCAATAAATGGGTCACATCAGCCAAGAGTCGGACAGGCATTCCTGCTGCCAGATCCTGCTTGGTTAAGTTAAACACACAAGCGCTTGCAGCCAGTTGCACTGGCAAATTCATGGGATGGTTTCTCATCCCAGTAACCACAAGCTGGAAAAAAAATTAGTTCCCTTAATGCATAATATAAATGCAAGCCCTTTTTACATAGCAATATTACTTATATACCTATAATAATGTCAAAGATGTCTTAAGCATCTTTATCACAGCCACATGCAAAGAGCCTGGGACTCAGCAGTTACTCACAAATACCTTGCTCCTGCGTATCTGATTTAGGCAAGCATCAAGTTCTTCAAATTTAGAGATTTATTCATTAGAATCTTTTCTATTCATATTTCCGCCATCTTTCTGTGCCGCCATAACGGTGCGCATGAATGTCCTGGCTGATGCTCTCAAGAGCATCAACAATGCCGAAAAGAGAGGCAAATGCCAGGTTCTTTCTTATTAGACCATGCTCCAAAGTTATCGTCCGGTTTCTAACTGTGATGATGAAGCATGGTTACATTGGCGAATTTGAAATCTTTGATGATCACAGAGCTGGGAAAATTGTTGTGAACCTTACAGGGAGGTTAAACAAGTGTGGAGTGATCAGCCCCAGATTTGATGTGCAACTCAAAGATCTAGAAAAATGGCAGAATAATCTGCTTCCATCCCGTCAGTTTGGTTTCATTGTACTGACAACCTCAGCTGGCATCATGGACCATGAAGAAGCAAGACGAAAACACACAGGAGGGAAAATCCTGGGATTCTTTTTCTAGGGATGTAAAACATATGTGCAAATAAAATGCCTCAATGGACCAAAAAAAAAAAAAGAATCTTTTCTATTCAGGTAACTTGGCACTATATTTCCAAGACCTAGTAAAGCGTCTGCTATATGGAAGCACTAAATAAACTCTAACCAACTTGAAGACAGTAAACCAGTAGCAAGCTGCATTTCAAGACCAGCATCCAGTTTCTTGAGACCGCTGCTAAAGTTACTATAGTACAATAAAATCCAGTCACTAACCTCTGGCCTACAGAACTATTTCTCACCTAGTCTTTCTTTCCAAATCTCCCCAATTTCTGGGCCTCCCTGGTGGCGCAGTGGGTTAGGCAACACACTCTGAGGCAGACCACAGCCACTGCAGCACAAGTTCGATCCCTGCCGCAGGCCAGGGAGGGGACCCACATGGCGCAGCAGACCTCTCCTGCCTTGCCCACTGCTCCCCTCAGCAGTGTTTCAGTTAATCTGCCTATTCTGCTCCCCACTCTGTCTCTGGTGGATCCTATCACCCTCCCACCCCGCACTTCTGGCCTGTACCACAGTTCTTGTATGCATAAATAAATAAATCTTTAAAAAAAAAAAAAGTAACCATATTTAAAAAAAAAAAAGAATCTTCTCCTCTTGCCCTTCAAATGTTATCTTACTTAGAATATGTTAACTGGAGGTTTTAACGTGTTAGTTATAAAAGCACATGAAATGCATAAATGGCATGAAAAAGTGCTGTATGCAGTTACAAATTGTTTATTTAGAAATTCTATGTGGAAGAATACAAAGCTAATATAAAATGCAGAGTCTTGACTATAGTTATATAGTTTCATTTTTTACTAAAGTTGGTGATAAAATATCATATGTATCATAGGTTTTAGGCTGTTAAATATGCACTAGAAGGCTTTTATATTGTTTAATGAGACTACTATAAAACTTCAGTGACACTATGCAACTATCTTTTCTTACTGTCGCTAATAACTAAAATTCTAATCACTCACATTACAAATAAAAATCAAAGACTAATACAAAATTTTCATCAGCTTTCTTCACAATATGATTAGTCATCCAGGGAGATAATTTTAAAAATTTCATATCCAGTTTCTTAGCCTTACCTTTAAAATTTCTGGTTTTGTTTTTTCCATCACATGAGTCAGGCTAAAAAGGTGAAAAAGAGCCTCCCGGACAAAGAATGCCCGTTCACTGTACCGCTTCAATGCTTCTGCAATCTGAATTTCATTGGCTTCTCCAGATACCTTTGGACAGAGCCAGAAAATTAGTTTTTAGGATTCTTTTCAATTCTCTAATTTTCTCTATGAAAACATCAGTTATATAGATAGATCTCAGAACAGCTCTGTAAAGGCATGAAACAAAGGAGAATAATTATTTTCCAACCCATCAAAACAAAAACATCCTATGAAGGTACACACATCCTAAAGAGATAGGCTCAGAACCTAATCTGTGGGTAAAAATTTTTATACTGCATCTACAATAAATCTGTAGTTCCAGTGCTCTCTGCTATGTACCACTTGTGAGATATTACCACATGATTAAGGCTCCTATTTGCCCCTTAAGGTAATCCTCTCCCTCTAACTCACCTTGTTACAGCTACTAGCCTTTCCCCCTAGATCTTTCAATATCTAAGCTCTTCCCCCACCCCAGGTGATTTTATTAACTGTATGTATATAAACATATAAAATGTCCTCTTTGACTAAAATCTTTCCCTTTGCCTCATTTTCTTCCAGTTCAAGTTATGTGACACGCCTTAGGAAAGACATCTGTAACCCACAAGTCTAAGTCAGGTTTCCCAACATATGTCCTTCACAACCATTATCATCTTTCTAGCCAGACTGACCCATGTACGACCACAATCCAACAATAGGCATTATATGTGGCATAGAATAAGCACTCAGTAAGTACTCATCAAATCAATGTATTACTTAGTTTCCCTAGATTTATCAAACTCCCATTCAAAATCAAAAGGTTCTAGTAATAATTAAATCTATCTAAAGAAAGAAAAAATTAATTCTGTCTAGGAGTTTCTCATTTATACAGGTTAATATATCTTAAATTGTGGTTCATATATCATTAGGTAGCAAAATGCATATGACAGGAAGGTCTCTTTATAAAAGTAATCCAAGTAATAAATGAAAAGGAAGTTATTAGAATATCACCAAGATCCCCAATGGATTAATATACTGAGATACTGAATGTCAGTATCCGCTAACATCACAGAAAGCAAGCCAACTAGATATTATATGTACTTATGGATCCTGCCAAAGGGATCAAACATGAATCTCCTTAAGCCTTCAGCCACCAATTTGCAGAAAATACAAAAAGAAAAAATAGGTATATACAATAGGAGTATACAATAAAGAAAATCCAGATTGAGGGAAGCTCTAGAAATCAAAAGCACTGGATCCTTTACTAGACAAATTATAAGGAAAAGAAAGGCATGGAGAAGAAGCTTATAAGTTAAAAGTTACTCTAAAGACAAATGATTTTGAAAAAAATCAGTATTAAGTAAGCACCTAGATAAAACAGTTGGGTCATAAAACTACAAAGACAGGATTATTATTACAGTCAGGACCAAGAATAGAGGAGGGCATTTTGACTAGCATAGGGCACATGGTAGAGCTTCCGGGTAGCGGTAGCTATTAATCTGAGTGATGATCTCAAATGTGTTCACCTTATTTTTAGTAATTAAGTTATATGTTTGTTATTCGTGGTCTTTGTATCTGTCTTATTTTACAATAGGATAAAAAACACACGTAAAAACTTGTTCAGAAATATACAATTTTCTTATTAAGTTGAAAGACTGAAAAAAAAAAAAAAAGACTGAGTCTTTCTTGGCAGTACCATTATACAGAGTGGCACAAAAAAACAAAAACTGTAAAATTATCTTACCTAGTAACTAGGTTTTATATGAACATATATATTCAGGTGAGAATATGCAGTTTTGAGGAAATAAAGGTATACATTAGGGCGACATTTCTACCACTAATATGATATACTATAAAGATCAAATTAAGACTATCGTACAGATGAGTACAAAGTGACACAGGGCATATGTAAGACTGTAGAATAACAACGGAAATTTCTTTACAAAGTGTTTTTTAAGTTTTCTACTTATATACTATGTATATACATAAATTGCTGTTGACTATATTTACATATAGAAGCAGTGATTGAATAATAAAATTTTTCCAAGTGTTTAGTTATTTTTGAATCACCTTAAACTGTTTCTTACAAATTTTGAAAGACACTGAAATATTATGTGAAAGGAAAAAAGACTGAGAGGGAAAATGTATAATAATGATCTCAGTCAGGTGTCACTATCTACATTTGGTTGATTTCAACAGCTTTATAATATCTTTTATGAAATATCACCTTATCATTTAATGCAAAATCAAATTTCTGTTATTGAACTGTTTGCTGTTTTAGACCGGAATATTTTAGATCAATTTCATTGCCTGTTATTTTTTTTTTTAAAGATTTTTTTATTTATTTATGCATACAAGCACTGGGGTACAGGCCAGAGGTGTGGGGGGGTGAGAGGATTCACCACAGAGAGCAGGGAGCAGAACA
>JAGFMF010011617.1:2031192-2049165 GCA_019455555.1 Galemys pyrenaicus | reverse complement strand
GAAGTACACTGCTGAGGGGAGCAGCGGGCACAGCAGGAGAGGTCTGCTGCACCATGTGGGTCCCCTCTCTGGCCGGCGACAGGGATCGAACTCGTGCTGCAGTGGCTGCGGTTTGCTTCAGAGTGTGTTGCTTAACCCACTGCGCCACCAGGGAGGCCCCTGTTATTTTTTATTCAATGATTAACACTTATCTACATCATTTAATACATGGATTAAAAGTAAAAAAGTTATATCCTAAGTTCTTCTAGTACTCTACATAACTCTATTAAAGCATCTTTCATTGGATTAAAACTATTTATAAAATTGTCTCCTCTCCAATAACTTAGAATTCAAGAGCAGAGGTACTAACTCATATCTTTTAAAGGTACTAAGTACAATTTTCTTTTTAATAGACCAACTCCTCTGCTTAAAAATTGTAGGCACTGTCACTGTATGTTGATTACTGTGGTTCAATGTAAGAATCTCATTTCAAGGAAGCAGTCTAGGCTGGATATAAAAATTTAGGTGTCATTGGCATATAGGCTTAAAAGATCAAGACATGGAACACTCCAACTTTTATTAGAGATCTGGGAGATGAAATAAAGAAAATTGAGACTGGGTAGTCAGAAAAGTAGGGGGAGAAATAAGATATGGATGATATCCTTAAGTTTAAAAAAACCTCTTTCAGGAGGACAACTGTGTGTAAGGCTACATTAGATCAAATAAGAACTAATATTGGGTTTCCAGTTATTCTTAGGAACTGGGACCCACAGCTGGTAGACAACCAGGTTCCAGCTGTGGAAAAGTAGAAGATTCAGGACACAGATGGTGACAGAAGAGAAAACTGGGTGGGAATCAACAATGAAAGAGCTGGAAAGTCTACAGTAAGAAAACCCTGTGTTGTGACTAGAAGCTGAGAGTAAAGGAAAGAACCAAGTAAGCAGAAATAATGGTATGTAGCAAATAGGCACATGCTTTGGAATCAAACAGTCCAAGGATAAAAGGGTAGGCTTTAATACAGGCATACCTTAGAGATATTGTGGGTTCAGTTCCAGACCACTGCAATATAGGACTATCGCAATAAAGCGAGTCATATTAATTTGCTGGTTTCCCCAGTGCACACCAAAGTTATGTTTATACTATACTGTAGTCTAAAAAGTGCAACAGCATTATATCTAAAAAAATCAGTGTACATACCTTAATTAAAAAATACTTTATTGCTAAAAAATGCTAACCATCATCTGAGCCTTCAGCGAATCTTAATCTTTTTGCTGGTGGAGGGTCTTGTAATAAACGCAGTATCTGTGAATGCAATAAAGCAAAGCGCAATAAAACAAGGTATGCCTGTACCAGCCGGTTGTGACCCTCTCGCTGAGGACGATTACACAGAATGAAGAGACCAAAATAAATAATACATATGGAAGTGCCATAAATAAACCATTTTCATAACTACCCACCTATAGTACAATGTAATGCCTTATAAAGAATACTGGGAATCACTCGGTCTCTATTTCTTGATTCCTTGTAGTGTGATCTACAAAATGGAGTCATATAAAGCAAAAACAGCCAACCCAAGCTGATTAAAAGCATCAAAATATGAAGACATTCATTTCAGACAAGTTTATCAATCTTGCTAAAATGGACAATTCTTAAAAAAAATGAGATGTGTCAATCTTAGCTCTCCCTGAACATGGCAATATTTTTTCAGCTCTCAAGTCATTATCCAAATAACTTAAAACAAACTTCAATTTTTGTATACAGTTGAAAAAGGGGTGAAGGTCCAATGAAAACAAGTTTCTCAACTTTGGCTGAATATTATAATCACCTGGGACCTATGCCTGGGTTCTAACTCCTTGTAGTTTTAATTGTTCAAACTCTCCAGGTGATTTCTGATTAACAGATTTTCCCAGTTTTATCGATATGGTTGAAACATAACATTGCATAAGTTTAAGGTATACAACATGATGACTGGATACATACATATACTGTGAAATGGTTACCAAATAAAGTTAACACATCCATCAACTTATTTAATTACACATCAGATGATTTGAATTGTAGCCAAGGCTGAGAATTACTGCTTTAATATTTACAAAGGTGGAAATTAGAAAGTAGGTTGTGGTGGCAGGAAGGCACAGGGAAGGTCCTCTACAATTCCCGCAGATGGGGAAAGGAGTCCTGGAGCCCTCGGTGGCTTTTTCAAGCTTTTATAAATCTCTGCATCAGAAGCAACTAGGTACGAGATAGGCAGAGAGGCTGGGGGACCAGGAGTCCCAGCAAATCTTCACTCTCTGGGCTCTTTACTGCTGCCTCTACACTTCTGCTCCTACATCTCTGCTCTGGTGTCCCCGATGACGCCCTAATATGCCCAGTGTCTCAGCCCAGGTGTGCCCACTTGCGCATGCTTACACTCTACTCCAGGTGCCCACCATCAGGCACGGGGGCAAGATTGCAAGTGTCTATCACTGACACTAATGGCAGGAGGGCAGAAAAACCTGAAAACTTTAATTGGCCCTACAATCCACCCCCTCAGGTTTTTCCGCCATATAAACTATACATAAGTTTCTCTTGGTGAAACTCAACACTGCAGCTATGACACACATGTAAACAGAATACAAATAATATAGCAATGCAAGAAAATACAACAGAATACAAGTAAGCCCAGGGAGGGCACCAACCTAGGGGGAAAAGACAAGATTACTGGCACCAAAAGACGATCTACCACGTCTGCTGCCGACAGCACTGCTCATGCTAGGAGGAGCCACTCACAGCATCTGTCAAGCCTCCTGGACTTCTCCAGCTGTGGTCTCAGCCACAAGCCATACATAGCACCCATGCCCAAGATGCATTCACTCTTGAGATTGGCAACACTGTACTCTTTTGGGGTAATCACCCAATCCCCAGGGGTACTCTCTGCTGCCACTCTAATAGCTTTCATAGCCACCAACAAACAGATCCCTGCACTCAGGCCAACCCTTTGTACACACACATGGATCAGGGGTTCATGGATACACGCTCCACGTGTCCTCTCCTGGGTCCCCTCTGTGGGCTCCACCACAAGCCACGTTCCCTTCCCGTCCCTCAAGGACGGTCCCTCAGTTCCTCACTCTCACTCAACAACGAACAGGGCATCACCGAAAGGTGATTTTAAGACTCTCTGGCCTTCTTTTACAGACTTAGGCTGCTTACCAGCCACTCAGGGCTTCCCAATCTTGGCACCAGCTTTTGCCTTCTCTAGCTGGCTTTTTGATATCTTTCCTCTGCCTGGCTGCAGAGAACTTGGCGAGGGCTTCCTTCCTAAGCCAATCTTGGGCTCTTCTCATGCCTGCCCCTTCCTCTACTCTGGCCATTGCCTCCAGGCTGTGGCCCTGCACGTGTTGGGTAGTGCACAGGCTGCTTTTGGTCACCAAGCCCCATTGGCACCCCTTGATTTTCATCTTCTGGGGTTTACAAATAATATCATCCACCCCAGGGTCCTATAAACTTAACATCAACCTGCCAAAGCTCTCCAGCCTTCTGGTAGGATTGTCAGTCCAAGTCCATCAGTTCTTTCCTTGCATCAGCACTGGCGAGCTCCGAATCATGGTCCTCTTTCTTCCATGATTCTGCTGCCTCAGGCCTCGTGGGCTGGTCCTCACAGGCCATCTCTCCTCCACGCGAGGTCTTGTCCTGCAGCTCTTGGACCTTGTCCACCTCCTATGCTCCTGCAGCATCTTTGGCTCTTCCTGCAGTTCCTGGACTTTGGCCACCTCCTGTGCTGCTGTGGCACCTCCAGCGTTGTCACATACTCATGGTCTGCCACCCCTCAGTCCCACCTGAGGTCTTTGGAGGGCTCCATATCCGTCTGCAGTGAATTATCCTGCCAATTACGCCAATTGTGGTCATAGGAAGGCACAGGACAGGTCCTCTATGATTCAGGCAGATGGGTAAAGGAGTCCTGGCTTTTTCAGGCTTTTATTCATCTTTCTGCATCAGAGGTGACCAGGTAAACAGCAGGCGAATCTTCACTCTCTGGGCTCTCTACTGCTGCCTCTGAGCTTCTGCTCCTACATCTCTGCTCTGGCGTCCCCATGATACCACCCTAATATGACCAGTGTCTCAGCCCAGGTGCATGCTTACACTCTTGTCCAAGTGTCTACCATTAGGCATGCATGCAGGACCTCAGGTGTCTGTCATTAACACTAATGGCGGGAGGGTGGAAAAACCTGAAAACTTTCATTAACCCTACATAGGTGTTTCCTAGGGCCAAAACAGTTTCACTTTTGAAATAAAACTTGTTTTATGGCAGCACTGTGGAATACAGATGCCCTGTTAGCCTTAATTTTTTAAAACTTAGGCTAATTCACTCTAGGGTCTATTTGGTCACTGAGAGTCAGCAAAAATCATACTGTACCCAGATCACAGCTATTATAGGACCTATGCCTGAAGACTGTTTAGCTTAATGTATCAGGGATACATTCCTTATCTTTTTCAGGGAGATCAAGCTTACTTCTTTTGGGAAATCTTTCCTCAACAATCAGTACACAGGGATTTCTCCCCTTTAGTTTTTAATAATTCTTAACTATCTGATCTATTTGTCAGACTGCTAAATAATATTAAAACAATAATTTACATTTTTATGATTCCTTCCATCAATAAGTCTTGTGCAATAAATCTATCTGGTTCCATATAAGCTGTTAAGTTCCTCACACTTCTATGAATATTCTAATGTAGCTACCATGTTTGTCCTGCACCTGGCTTATGGTGTATTGCTCCATCTGGGATTGGTCTAATTTTCCAGTTTCATCATTACACTTGATTTTCTACTGTTGAACTCCAGCCCCAGTGGCCTTCCTTTAGTTCCTTAGATGCTCCTTACTACCACATATCCTTTACAAGTATCATTCTCTGTGCTTGGCTCTACCAGACTACTCACCCTTAAAGTCTTCACCCACTCATCAATTCTTCAGAGAAAATTTAATTTGTCTCTCTGTTAAAACATTTTCATATATTGCATATCTCCTAATTCCTAGCACTATACAGTATAAAGTATATAGATATGTATACACATATATGTATAATATAAAGAAATATGTATATAATATATAAATACATATATACATATTTAAAACATACACACACAGCATATAATATTTGATTGTCTGACTTTCTCACTAAATTACAAACTCCAAGAGGAAAAGATTAAGTTTGGACTCACCATCAAATCCCAGTATCTAATCCCCATATCAAGTGCCTAGCACAGAGGCACTTGATAAAATATTACTAAGTAAGTGAAAAAAATGACTCAAAATTGTTTCCTGCTTCCTGTTCTTAAAAACCTAAGCTTATAAATAACATAAGAACTGAGATGTTCATACATGGAATATTAACCTTTCGTCTCCTTTTTGGGGACCAATGGTTATTGCTGGGCCTCCCTGGTGGCACAAGAGGTTAAGCACCGCACTAAGAAGCATCTGCAGCCACTGCAGCATGAGTTCCATCTCCAGTCAGGGAGGGGACCCACATGGCAGACCTCTCCTGCCTTGCCCACTGCTCCCCTCAGCAGTTTTTTCAGTCAATCTGCCTGTTCTGCTCCCACTCTGTCTCTGGTGAACCCCCTCACTTCCCCATACCTCTGGCCTACACCCCAGTTCTTGTATGCACAAAATTTAAAAATAATTTAAAAAAAAAGATACCCTGTTAGGGTGGTCACAATATCCACTTCTAGGCCTGCCCTGACTGCTTCAGGTAGGATCCAAAGATGCTTCTATTATGGGGCTCTGGAATCAAACAGATGCTGATCCAAATAAATGTTGGTTCTAAATTATATAATCTCTATGAGTTTATGTTTTCATCTATAAAGTTGGGTTAATAACTATCAATATAAAAGTATTTAGAGGATACAGCATATGTTTGAAAAATATTAGTTTTCCCTAAACTTGTCACAAGTCTATCCTTCAGTGTCTGACTCAGATACTGTCTTTTCCTTAAGACTCTGAAGGACAGGTCTTCCCAGGATGTTCAGAATAGGCCTCCCCAAGATACCTGAGGATATGAACTGTTTCCAGCTGAGGTCAAGTTTCCCTGTGAGTTCACTTTTACCATTCATTTAATTGTCCAGAAGAATAAAAGTTAGGCATCTCACTCTGAATTAGAGTTATTATTTCTCATAGTAATTTTCTACCTGAGAAATCTATTTATGTGGCAGGGCAAATATCTAATTACAGAGCAACAGGTCTTTGCATGAGTCTCCCTCCTCTCTCCTTGAAGCCCTAGGCCCCATCCCACTCCTTAGTTCAGGATATATACCACCACTATGCCTCACTAGCTTTGAAATCCACATTTATGTAGACTCTCCTCTTAACAAGTTTGAGGTTAATTTGAGACTTGACCTATCCAAGAAGGAACCAGAGGAGTAGGGAGAAATTCCATTTCCTTGCTAATATGCCAAGTTCTCCAACTAGGAGAAATTTCACCTATTCCCTTACAGTAATTATACCAACCCTTAGCTTTCCAGTTATTTATCATCACATTATGACCATTATTAAACTAAGCCCCTTGATGGCAGATTGTATATTTTTTCACCTTTGTATCCCAGGCTGTACCCAAGTTAAACAGTTATTTGCAAAACTGAATTCAAATCATTAGGCAATAGAAACCTTAAGAAAAGCAAAATATTACCATTTCTACAACATAGATCTCCTTGGAGAATTTGGTCTTTCATTAAATATTCAAGGAGTAGCCCTAGTTTCTTTCAAGTGATTCATTAGAAATTGTAATTTAAATGGGTTAAAATATCTAAACATTATCATCATAATGAAAACTATAATTTTTCTAGGGTTTAATGAATAACCTATAATTTAGATATATAACTACTAATCTTCAGAAGAATTCTGCAAGATAGAAATATTATCTCTTTGATAAAGATTAAAAACAAAAAAGTTACATCACAGCTTGTTTTACTAAGCTGGAATTTTAATTAGGGTTCTTTTCCTTCTCTAAAGCAAGGTTTTCCCACTATACAATGTCCTGTTTCATGAACATGTCATGTATTATTAGATAGTCATCTTAATGGAGTCTTATGCAACTAAGACAATGGTCAGTTTGACACAATAATACATTTTTAAAGTCTAACCTTCAAATGTCCTTCGCCTGTGAGGAATTCAGAGTAACCAGCGTCAGTGGCCAGCAAACCTACAAACTGCATACTGGGCCTTTGTTGTATAAAGGCTTCAACAGCTTTATCTGTCACATGCTTTCTCCCAGAAACATCCAGGGAGACAAGGTTGGGTAGGATGTCTTTTCGCTCTAGTAAGCGAAGAGCTATATCTGATGTAAACTGTTTATCATCTGAAATATCAAGATGATTCAGATATTTTAGTTCCCGAACAACATCCAGTATCTGGGTCGTTGTCATTTTTAAACATTTCAAGTGGTGCATGGTTAGAGATTTGAGTCGGTCTTTGCAGGCCAGCAGAGCCGTGATGTCTGTGATGGAGGTGTTAGAAATATCCAGACTCTCCAATCTCGGCAAGGAGGCCACTTCAGCCAGGTCTTCATTATAGAAGAGAACATTGGTGATGCTTAATGCTCGAAGGCCAGAAAGTTGGCTGAAGCAGCGCTCGTACGGATCTTCAAGGGAGAGAGTTAATGAATTCAGCACTAGGCACTGGAGATTCTGCTGGATCCATTTGTTACTGCCAAGCCCGCTGATGATGTCTGTAATTGTGATGTCAGCATTCACACCTGTGGCATCAAGTTCCACTAACTTGTGGTGGCAGAAAGCTTTCCGGAAAGCAACAGCAGAGATCTTGGCTTTGCGAATGCAAGCTCGCTTTAAACGCATCTGGTTGCCCCTAAAAATTCCTACAGTTCCATCATTCAGTAGACCTGGGAAAAAACATGCAGCATGTTAACTTCAAAAAAAGGTTGAAGAATAGCTAAAATTGCCAGTATACTGTACATTTCCAAAGCATTCTCAAGAATATTATTATCTACAATTTATAAACATGTAAACTGGGGCTCAGAAAATAGTTTTCCAAGATCAGAAAGCAGCAAGTAGCAGAATCAGAACTGTGATAGACATTACTGGTTTTAACTAACATCTGGCTTTTCTCAACTTCCTGGACACATGGACAATTACATTTCCCAGCTTACCTTTGGAGCTGAATAAGTCCATGTCCATGTGCCTAATTCTACTCAAAAGACTGTAGATTGAAACAAATGAGAGCCAGTGCATGATTTGCCAGGCAATCTTCTCCTGCTATGACAAATGAGTTTTCAAGACTTAGATGGTGTAATTTTTTGAGAGTAGCGCCTCCATATGCCTGGATGCTAAGGCAACCATGGAGCAAAAGTCACGATGGGTTTGCAGCATTTACTTAACAGAAATGAGGTATAAGCTTGTGTTAGGCTTCTGGATCTGGGGCTTAATTTGTTACCAATGCAATTCTAGCCTTTCCGTCAATGTACTATAGCACATTATAATATACAGATACATGGGGCCTCCCTGGTGGTAGCCACTGAGACAAGAGTTCGATCCCCATCCAAGGAGCTAACCCACATGGCGCAGCAGACCTCTCCTAACTCCTCTGCTGCTCCCCTCAGCAGCGTATTTCAGTAGATCTGCCTGTTCTGCTCCAGACCTTATCTCTGGTGAATCCTTTCATCCCCCACCTCTCTGCCCTATACCCCAGTTCTTGTATGCATAAATTAGTCTTAAAAAAAAGTCAAGAAACAATAAACATTGGCAAAGATGAGAAAAAAAAAAATTTGTGCACTGTTGGGTGAAATGTAAATTGGTACAGGTTCTATGGAAAACAGTAGAAGCTTCCTCAAAAAATTAAAAATAGACCTACACTATGACCTGATAATCTCATTTCTGGGTATTTATCCAAAGAATATGAAAATAATCTGAAAAAATACATTAACCCTCTGTTTATTACAACACTATTCACAATAGCCAAAATAATGGAAACAGTGCAAGTGCCCTGACCATGAAAATGGATAAAAATACATACAAAATGAAATACTACTCAGCCATAAAAAAAAAATGAGATTTTGCCATTTGTGAAAACCTCTGTGGACCTTGAGGAGATTATTCTAAGTGAAATAATTCAGAGAGAGAAAGACAAATAGCAAAAAAAAAAAACATATTTCACTCATTTGCAGAATATAAAGGGGGAAAATGCAAATGAACAAAATAAAAACAATGGCCTAGACTGACAATAGAATGGTGGTTAATGAAGGGGAAGGAGGAGAGGACGGGTGAGGGGGCTAGCTAGTTGGTGGTGGATAATGACTGGACATTTGGTGGTGGACACGGTGTGATATATACAGTTGCTGAGGGGAGAAACTGCACCTGAAACCTAACCAGTGTTGTAAACTAGTGTTACCTCAATTTAAAATAAAGCACCTTTATGAAACCTGTCACAATGGACAAAGATAACTAGTCCTATATTAAGAATTCATTTATTCTAAGAGCTATGCTGTCCAAGGATAGTAGCCACTGGCTGCTAGCCACACATAGCCACTGAACACCTGAAATGCAGATATCCACATTGAGGTATGCTGTATATAAAATAGACTCCAGATTCTGAAGTGTACAACCTCCTCCAAAATGCAAAATACATCACTAATAATTTTCTATATCAACTATAAGTTGAAATACTTTGGATATACTAGGTTGAACTAAATTATTTAAATTAGTTTCACCTGTCTCTACTTTTTCTAATGTGGTCTGGTTTGGACAGTTTTACTAGGGATAGTCTTTTAAACTACCTGAACTCTTATTTCAGGGAGTAGATTTCATGGTGAGGTGTCAACCATTGACAGTTATTAAACAATTACTATACATAAAAAAATTACTATAAATCAAGCACACCAAATGTTATCGATACAAAGGAAAATGAAATATACCCCTACGTTCAAAGAATTAAAAATCCTATGAATGAAAATGATTCAACAAAATGAGGGAATTAGTATATCAGAGTCGAGTACAAAGCACCATGCAAGCAAAGAAAAGGAAGCAATTCATGATGACTGGGGATCTGGAAAAGATTTGATTGAAAATATTAAAGGAAAAATAAAACAGCATAAAGTCTTATTTTATACATACATAAAAATACATGTCAAATTATTGTAGATCTGAAACTAATATAATGTTACATGTAGATTATGTCTAAAAAAACTGTGGGGAAAAGTCTTAGAGATGTGAAAGCGCATCACATAGGTTTGAAAATAGCAAGCAGTTCTCATATTGCTTGAACCTAAGAAACAGAACTATAAGATATTTCTCTGCTAGCATGAAGAAGAACACAGCTGAATATTTAGATGTTAGTGAGAACATGGTAATTTCTGGAGATTTAAGTACTCAACTAGAGAGAGACAAAAAACAAGGCTAGGAAGGTTGAGTTGGGGCTAGAAAACTCTACACTTGATCTTAGCCAAAAGGCCGAGAAGCGATGGGGCTAGATCACTCTAAAAGGTAAAAAGAATAAAGCAAACAAGATAGAAATTTTGGGATACAAATATATACTGGGTTGAACAAAATTATTGAGTTGTTTTTTTGCCCCAAACTTAAAGTTGAAGAAGTTGGCAACAAGAAATGCCAACAAGCACTGCCCAAAAAAGTTTCCTAAAAAACCCACTTTACCCAAAGTACTAGAAAAGGAGGAGCTTAGCAAGACAGGAAAATTGTAGATAGTAACACTCTACACATTCTCCACACATCACAGAAAAAACTATAGTCCCAAGCTCACCCACAACAGTGAATACCAAGCGGGAAACCTAGACTTTGACCCTTGTTGTGTCATAATTAGTTGCCAGACTCTTCCCACATTGGGGTTTTAGAGAAGTCTGAATAGGAAGCAAGAACTTTCATCTCTCATCTCTGCTGGGTAGTAAGAACCACAATCACCCCTGTCATGTCAGTGGATACCATCTCCGGAATCTGGACTTTCACATTCATCTGGCAGAAATGAAGTGTTCCTCACCCCTCCTGCTGGGTGGTGTCCTAGGAAGTCTAGAGGAGGAGAGTCAAGACTTTCACCACTGCTCAACAGTAATGAAGTCAAATGATGTCAGTGGAAGCCTAGTGAGAAGCAGAAATGAAATACTCAAATTTCTCTTCATTAGGGAGGTTTCAGTAGAGTTCTAGGGGTGGGGAATCAGAACTCTTAATTCCTGTATAGTAATTATGATGAGATCCTAGTTTTGGGTGTACACAGAAGTCAAGTGGTAAGCCAGAACCCCTACCCCAATCTGGCAGTATCAAAGTAGTGCCTCTACCTTCCATTGCTGTAGTGGTGTCAGAAACACAACCAAAGCAGAAAAATCTCGTAACAATCTCCAAAATACCTTGATATCGTAAAAAATCATACCAAAGACCAAACAAACAACCAAAAAAATAATACTTATTTGTGTTATAAGAGTGCCAGATACTCTTTGTTCTTCTCAGACTTTCTGTCATTTAATCTTTTTTTTTTTTAAAGATTTATTTATTTATGGATACAAGAGCTGGGGTACAGGCCAGAGTCGCAGGAGGTGAGAGGAATCACCAGACAGAGTGGGGAACAGAACAGGCAGACTGACTGAAACACATTGCTGAGGGGAGCAGCGCAAGGCAGGAGAGGTCTGCTACGCCATGTGGGTCCCCTCCCTGGCCGGCAGCAGGGATCGAACTTGTGCTGCAGTGGCTGTGGTTTGCTTCATAGTGCATTGCTTAACCCGCTGCGCCACCAGGGAGGCCCTTCTGTCATTTACTCTTAACAAGAAAAACTGAAGCCATCAGATGGAATTCCCTTAATTCATGTCAACACAGCTTTAAATATCCCTCAAAGTGAGCTCTTTAAAATTAAACTTTGTAGTTTTAGATAATACATATTCACATGGCATTCTGAGCAACAATAAAGATGAGATCCTTTTGTTACAACAGTAGAATTTTGCAAAGCTATAGTCCAATATCACAACCAAGATATTGACATTAATATGTTCAAGATTCCTATCTCCACAAGGAATCTTCATGTTGCCCTTTTATAGTCACACTCCTTTCCTGCCTCTTTCCTCTCTGTAACTCCTGGCATCTGTTTCTCCTTTCCATTTCTATAATTTTGTCATTTCAAGAATGTTACATAAATGGAATCATTCATTATATAACCTTTTAGGATTGGCTTTTTTGACCCAGCATAATTCCTGGGAGAGTCATGCAGATTGTTGCATACATCAGTTCTTTCCTTTTCATTGCTGAGTAAAATTCCACGGAGTACATCAGTTTGTATAACCACTCATGTACTGAAGGACATCTGGGTTGTTTCTAGTCTTTAGCTATTATGAATATAATATCTAATCTGCTATACTAGTTATGTATAGGTGTCATGTGAACTTACTTCAGTTCCAATTTCTATGGGATAAACATCCAGGGATTCTTTGGTGGGTTGCTCCTTAGCTACATGTTCAGATTTTAAGCAACTATCAAAATGTTTTCCAGAGTGAATATATCATTACAGGCTCCAACCAGCAGTGAACGATTGATCTAGTTTCTCTGTATACTTACCTTTTGTATACATGCTTAAACTGAACATGTTTAAACTGAGACTAGAAAGAAATGCTAGTTAGCACTGGCACGATCTCTTAAATTGTGCAGCTTTGTAATGGACATTTAATAAAGAGAACTTAAACAACTTAGTGAAAATCAAGGAGTGCAGAGGTCTTCTTTCTGAAGCTATTCTAAAATGTCTATGTCTCCCATCCTTTCCTTGAATACATTGTCTGTAGTCATATATATTTATATATATTAAGTTTTAAAGAATTATCTGGCTTGGGCCTCCCTGGTGGAGCAGTAGGTTAATCAGCTCACTATGAAGCAAACCGCAGTCACTGCAGCATGAGTTCGATCCCTGCTGCCGGCCAGGGAGGGGACCCACATGGTGCGGCAGACCTCTCCTGCCTTGCCCGCTGCTCCCCTCAGCAGTGTACTTCAATTAATCTGCCTTTTCTGCTCCCTGCTCTGTCTGGTGAATCCTCTCACCGCCTGTGACTCTGGCCCGTACCCCAGCTCTTGTATGCATAAATAATCTTTAAAAAAAATTTTTTTAAAAGAATTATTTGGCTTTATTACATAATTCATGAATTGAGCAGCATCCTATCAAGCAACTAGCAAGTAAGTGTGTATGTGTATGTACACCATTATGTGGTATATAGGACACCTATATAGATATAGGTATCTGGTATATAGGGACACCTCTAGGTGTATAAGGCTATGCAGCACAGTGGAAAGAACATATTTTTCGAACTAGGCAGACTTGCACTTGAACCTGGTCTTTTTTTTTTTAAAGATTTATTTATTTGTGCATACAAGAGCTGGGGTACAGGCCACAGTCCAGGGAGGTGAGAGGATTCACCAGAGACAGAGTGGGGAGAAGAACAGGCAGACTGACTGAAACACACTGCTGAGGGCAGCAGCGGGCGAGGCAGGAGAGGTCTGCCGCACATGTGGGTCCCCTCCCTGGCCGGCAGCAGGGATCGAACTCGTGCTGCAGTGGTTGCGGTCCACCTCATAGTGTGTTGCTTAACCCGCTGCGCCACCAGGGAGGCCCTTGAACCTGGTATTCACCATTTACTGGCAGTGTGACCTTGAATAAATTACTTCTCTGAACCTCAGTTTCCTTATATATCATGTAAACAGGATAATAGCTCTCTTAGTTTCTGAAAAATTCAAAGAAAATATAAATGTAAGAATATATAAAACAGGCAATTAACAACTGATAGTTATTATTATTGCCAAATTTTCATTATTTTTTCATAGCTGAAGACAAATCAGATTTCCTACTTAAATAAATGCTAAATAATAAGGATATTATATTTCATTTTCTTTTTAAGATTTTTTAATCTATTTTCCATAGAAGAACTGGGGTGTAGGCCAGAAGTATGGGGTTGGAGAAGCAGGTGAGCACATTCACTAGATACAAAATGGGGAGCAGAAGAAGCTGATCTACTGAAATACACTGCTGAGGGGAGCAATAGGCAAGACAGGAGCAGTTTGCTGTGCCACGTGGTTTAGCTCCCTGGCCACGGATTGAACACAGGCCACAGAGTCACGGTGGGATATCACCATGGCAGCACTGAGACTTAATCCCAAGGCCACCAGGGAGGACCCAAAGGGATTAAATATTTCTTGCAACTGAAAACCGAAACAGAAGTAACAAAAATCTCCCAATTATAAAACGAGGATTTTAGAGATGCTACTTCCCCACCTTATTTTCAGAATTTATTTTTTTTTTGTTTAAAGATTTATTTATATATGCATATAAGCACTGGGGTACAGGCCAGAGGGGTGAGGTGGGGGTGAGAGGATTCACCACAGAGAGCAGGGAGCAGAACAGGCAGATCAACGTAAGCACACTGCTGAGGGGAGCAGCGGACACAGCAGGAGAAGTCTGCCGCACCATGTGGGTCCCCTCCCTGGCCGGCAGCAGGGATCGAACTCGTACTGCAGTGGCTGTGGTTTGCCTCACAGTGCGTTGCTTAACCCACTGCGCCACCAGGGAGGCCCCAAAATTTATTTTTGAAAACAGAAGTAGTAGGGCCTCCCTGCTGGTGCAAGGGGTTAAGTCTCAGCACTATGAAACCACTATTGGCAGCCACTGCAGCACACGATTTGATCCCCAGTCAGGGAGGTGACCCACATGGCATAGCAGACCTCTCCTGTCTGGCCCACTGCTCCCCTCAGCAGCGTATTTCAGTAGATCTGCTTGCTCTGCCCCCCACTCTGCCTTGGGTGAATCCTCTCACACACATCCCTCCCCTGTCCCACACCTCTGGCCTATATCCCAGTTCTTGTATACATACATAAATAAAAACACATCTTTAAAAAAAAGAAGAAAGAAAACAGAAGTAGTAAATTAGCTGTTATTATCTTTTTCAAAGGTCAAAAGCAGAAACTAGTTTTCCCTGGGCCCTCCCTGGTGGCGCAATGGGTTAAGCAATGCACTATGAAGCAAACCACAGCCACTGCAGCATGACTTTGATCCCTGCCACTACCTGAGAGGTGACCCACATGGCACTACAGACCTCTCCTACCTCGCCCGCTGCTCCCCTCAGCAGTGTGTTTCAGTGCTCAGCCTGTTCTGTGCCCCACTCTGTCTCTGGTGAATCTCCTCACCTCCTACACCTATGGCCTGTACCCCAGTTTTTGTGTAAATAAATAAATCTTTAAAAATAAAAGAAACTAGTTTTCCCATAATAGTATTGATTGATTCTCCTATTAGCAAGTAAAGATATAACATATATTTTAAGATTAATTTTATTTTTAAAAATTATTTATTTAATAAATAATTTTATTTGTTAAATCTATTTATTATTATTATTTATTTATTTGTGGTCTAAACCAGCTCTTGTATACATAAGAGAGCTGGGGGGTGGGGAGGGGTCTAGCAGTGGTAGTAAAAGGAGTCACCTGAGACAGAGTGGGGAGCAGAACAAGCAGATTGACTGACATACACTGCTGAGGGGAGCAGCGGGCGAGGCAGGAGAGGTCTGCTGTGCCATGTGGGTCACCTTCCTGGCCAGGGATCGAACTTGTGCTACAGTGGCTGCCAATGGCTTTATAATGCTGAGAAAATATCCCTACACCATCAGGGAGGCCCAATATAATATATTTTATACCAGTCGACTTCTAAGTGGATATTTTTTAACTTTAAAACATTTTTACCGTAAGAATGGTTCTCAAAGCAAAAGAAAAAGAGAAAGAAAAAAGAGAGAAATACATCTAGATTAAAGAAAGAAAGTGTTTATTCTAAATTACAAAGTAAATAGTAGCATTGATAAAAACAATCTAATTCCTTTGTTTGAAATGTGGCTAATTTGGGCTTTTCTGTTATTTCAAAGAAAATGGCAAATGTACTACTTCAAAACACTGCCAAAAAACAGCACATAATTTTTGTTTCCTTTGTTTATTATATTACCATGAAAAGCCATGGTCTGAAGCAGTCGGTCAGCCACCTCCTGTGGGAATACTCCAGGTTCCTGCAGACACAATGTTCCATCTTGTCTTGCTGAGCAGAACTTCTCAAGATGAGTAGTCAGGAAATTCAAGCAGATATCAAGTAAGGAATAAGGGGATGCCTCCTCCTTGGAACCCAGGAAGAAACATAAAGGGAACACAAAATCAACAAATAAGTTTCTAGAAAAGTAATGAATGAAACATTCACTTACTCAACAAGTATTTACTGTTTATCAAATGCCAGTTACTGAGTAAGGCGGTAGGAATACAAAGTGTGACCCATGTTTACAGGAGAAGCAGGAACAGAAGAGACACATTTAAACAAATGCTTACATAAAGGCATAGAGTGTTTAAAGCACCATAATACTTAACATTATATTGGGCAGTATGTAAACATAACAGGGGTCCTCAGTCAGGGCCTAGGTCAGGGAGCACACTGGAAGCACAACAGATTAATCTTCCTAGATAAATTACCACCATGGCCCTTCCCTGCTCAAACCTTCAATAGCCTCCCATGGGCCTGAAGACAAAAAGACAAAATTTTAGACTGTTAAACTTGATGCCCAAGACTTTCCAAAATCTAGACCCAATTTTCTTTCCAATTTAAAGTCCCCTAAAATCTTCATCTCAATTTGAAAATTGTAAATATTACAAATTACCTTGGGTAAAACAATTTGTAATAGGTGCTAGTATCCTCAAAAAAGTTAACTTGGTAATTCCAATTTGAGAAACAAAGAAATGATGAAATAAGCACAAAGATTTAAGTGCAAAAACTTTAATTATATAAACACTGTAAATTTCTCCCCCAAAAATGATTTAATTAAAAAATAAATACAGTAGCTACCAAGCACCAGGGCTTTCTGTGTGACTACAGTGAGTATTTTACATGAATTATCCATTATTTCTTTTGTTCTTTACCCCTATTTTTACAAAGTAGTCAAGCATTAGCTTCATTTTTAAATAATAAAAAACCAAAAAGAAAAAGTAACATCCTCCTCAGCATTCCACACAGAGTAACCGTATACCTTTCAAAGTACAAACATATGCTTTCAAATTATATAAAAATGAACTCAGGAAACAGCATCAGAAGAGATTCCCTCTTCACTCCCCAAAAGAGAATATGAAGATAGTCTAGAGGAGCCGTTCACCCAGAGGATCGCAAGTCTCCAGGCCAAACTAGAAAAAGTGGTGTCATTTATCCATAGAATACAGAGAAATAAAACAATCAGATAAAATTAAACCTATAACAAACCATACAAATCTGATTGTAGGACTGAGGTGGTGAGGGAGGAGGAAAGCAAAGTATGGAAGGGACACAATGGGTTATGGTGGAGGGCTTTTGGTGCCTTGATGGTAAATATGATATGGTAACATATATCTTGAACATTAGACACCAATCTCATACCAGAAGGGAAACTGAGGAAATTCAACACCATACAATAAAAGGTGGGTAGAAAAAGGTGCCTAGAGACTAAGCAAGGAGGTAGCAGTGCAAACATATGCTCCTGTGTTTGGTTGGGGGCCCTGGGGAGGGGAGAGCTGATCGCTGTGGCAGTGCACCCTTAGCCAACGGATGTATGTATCCCTATATTCACTGAAATACTATTTACAGTAGCCAAGCTATGGAAATAATTGAAATGTCCAAAGACATGGTATATATATATATATATATATACACACACACACACACACACACACACACACACAATGGACTACTACTCAACTATGAAAAAAAATAAACTCTTGACTTCAACAAGTGGAAGGGATAATACAAATTGAAAAATTCAAATGGAGAAGGACAAATATCAGATGGTGTCATATGTGGAATATAGGGAAATAAAGAGTCACATAAAATCAAACCCATAACAGGGCTTCCCTGGTGGCGCAGTGGGTTGGGCAACGCACTGTGAAGCAAACCGCAGCCACTGCAGCACGAGTTCGATCCCTGCTGCTGGCCAGGGTGGGGACCCACATGGCGTGGCAGACCTCTCCTGCTGTGCCCGCTGCTCCCCTCA
>JAGFMF010011617.1:1994501-2019088 GCA_019455555.1 Galemys pyrenaicus | reverse complement strand
GTGCCCGCTGCTCCCCTCAGCAGTGTGCTTCCGTTGATCTGCCTGTTCTGCTCCCCGCTCTCTGTGGTGAATCCTCTCACCCCCCACACCTCTGGCCTGAACCCCGGTGCTTGTATGCATAAATAAATAAATCTTTAAAAAAAAAAAAAAAAAAAGAAAATAAATCAAGTTCTCAGTTTTCTTATCTGTAAAAATGAAGCTAATCCTCTACCTTGACTATCACAAAATGGTAGTGAGACATAAATGGGATGTATATGAAAATGACTTTAAAATACAGAAGGTATACTATGCAAGTGTAAACATAAATGAGGGTATCTAAGAAACTACATCCTTCCATATCTTCTATGTTCAGGTCGGTCCCTTTGCCAGGAATGGCTTTCCTTCCCAAACTCTTACCCAACAAAACTGCTCTTGTCACAAGCCCCAATTTAAATGTCCCCTTAACAAAGCCTCCGTGAATTTCCGACCACACCCCAAAGCCAGTCATTCATTCAGCAAGTATATATTGAGCACATATTATGCACTAGATGCTACACAGGTATTAAGGTATTAAACATGGTCTCTACCTTCATAAAGCAGTATTTATCTCATTAGATTGCTATGAGGATGAGATAAAATTTGTAAACCATTAAAACAGGGCCTATACACAGTCACATTCAATAAATATCAGCTATTATGTTGCTGCCTAATCACACTACCTAAAAAAGTTGCCAATACATGTATGCAAGATAACTTTATATCTTAATCTAATTTCTTAACATAATTACTTCTATTTAATAATTTACTGTCTATTCCCACTGTCCAAGGACCGTATTTTTCTTTTTAACTACTGTAATCCCAGAGCCTAGAAAAGAACTTGGCCCTTGGCAGGTGATCAGAAACCGTCTTCTCTATCAGTGATTTTTATATTCTGGGAGTAGAGATAAACATTAGCCAAATAACTACAGCAAGAAATTAACAATTACAATTGTTACGTGTTCTATGACAGACAGTTACATAACAGAAGGATGTGACTTAGGTTTTTCCTAGGCGACAGGGCTTAGTTTCTCGATCTGAGAACTCCAGAGTTAAGCAGTCAAGAGAGTACCACCAACTGATCATTTGCATGCCATGCCTTCTATCTGGTTTTTCACAACTCAGCTCTTACTAATTTAATCCTTTAGTGCTCTTCTTGAAAGTAAGATCCTCTTTGGAAGCTATCCTATCCTATATGCTGTAATGTTTCTTAGCATTCTTCACATCTAAAATTACCTTCTGTTTGATGTTTATAGTGTTCACACAAGACAAAGGCAGAGACTATTATCTGTGACAGCCCCAACATCAACATAATCAGTGACATGCAAAAGAATGTTAGATGAATTTTTTTAAAGATTTATTTATTTATGCATATAAGAGCTGGGGTATAGACCAGAGGCATGGGCGGTGAGAGGATCCACCAGAGACAGAGTGGGGAGAAGAACAGGCAGACTGACTGAAACACATTGCTGAGGGGAGCAGCGGGCAAGGCAGGAGAGGTCTGCTGCGCCATGTGGATCCCCTCCCTGGCTGGCAGCAGGGATCGAACTCGTGCTGTAGTGGCTGTGGTTGCTCAACCCACTGCACCACCAGGGAGGCCCTAGATGAATTTTAAAAAGCACTATACTCTAGACCCTTAAAATGAGGCTTACAGACCAGGAACATTAGTATTATGTGAGTATCTATTTAAAATGCAAACTCTCGGGCCTCCCAGATGGCGCAGTGGGTTAAGCAACAAACTATGAAGCAAACTGCAGCCACTGCAGCACAAGTTCGATCCCTGCCGCTGGCCAGGGAGGGGACCTACATTGCACAGGCAGACGTCTCCTGCTGTGCCCGCTGCTCCCCTCAGCAGTGTGTTTCAGTCACTCTGCCTGTTCTGCTCCCCACTCTGTCTCTGGTGAATCCTCTCACCTCCCCACACCTCTGGCCTGTGCCCCAGCTCTTGTATGCATAAATAAATAAATCTTTAAAACAATAATAAAATAAAATAAAATGCAAACTCTCAGGAGCTCCCTGGTGGCACAGCAGGTTGAGAACCGGTTGAGAGCCAGGTTGAGAACCGGTGGAGAGCCTTACTGTGAAGCAGCCACTGCACAGCAGCGGGAGTTCGATCCAGGCCAGCGAGGGTACCCACATGGTACAGCAGACCTCTCCTGTCTCGCCCGCTGCTCCTCTCACCAGTGTATTTCAGTCCATCTGCCTGTTCTACTCCCCACTCTGTCTCTGGTGAATCCTCTCACCTCCCACACCTCTGACCTGTACCCCAGCTCTAAATGCATAATAAATCTTTTTTTAAAAAATGCAAACTCTCAGACCCTATTCCTGGCCTAATAAATTAAACTCTTGAGGATGTAACCCAGCAAGCTCTCCGTGATTCTGCTTCATGGTAAAGTTTGAGAGCTCCTGTCTTACAGAGCTCAACTATTCAAAACACAACAAAGTAAGGAAAAATTTTAAAATATAAAATACAAAATGTTATAATATGTAATGCTATTTATTGAGTGCCTAAATACACTGCACAAGGAAAATAAAAAAAGTAGTCTATACAGATCATTCTCAAAATAAGCTAATATTTTGCTTTCTCTTTATCTCTCCCATACATACACTCTTATTCTGTGTGTTTTAATAAGGAAAAATCAAGTTGACTGGGAGCAGTCTCAACCATGCTGAATATATCTATTGTCATTTCCTACTACATATGCTCTTTCCCACATCCCTCCAGTGACCATCTGATTACCAAACTGATACATAAAGGTAGTCCTGCTTTCTATAATACACCCTAGTTACTTGTTTGTTTAATATAGGTAACACTGATTTACAACGTTGTATATGGTTCAGTTATTGGATCACACCTCTTCAGATGTATGTCCCCTCACCACACCTTCTACCAAGGCACGCATGATCCTCTACCATAATCTATTGGGAACACCAGCACCACCCTCTTACCCCTTCAACACCACCACCCCTGCCCTAAGCTTCCAGACCTGCATAAATCCTGTTCATCTTTCAGGTCCAGCTGAAATGACACATAAGGATCCAAAATGCCCAAAAAGGAGTTTATAACTTCCTCTGAACTCATTCCTTCATGCTGAGTGGGAGAGCCAATGCTTCAGACATCCAGCAATCTGGTATCTAAGTAGGACAACTCTTTATTTTGAAGAGACAGCTTACTAAATTTGTTTTGCACCAAAAATGAAATTCTCACTACACTCTGTGCAGTCCACTGGTTGCCTCAAATTTCAGTTTAAGCTTATATTTGTCAGACAGGAAAATAAGACTTTCAGCAAATCATTCAAGAACCTACTTGACCTGACAAGGGGAAATAAGAAAGGCACAGTTGCTGCCTAGAACTCATATTTCACAAGGAGAAATGGGTTAAGACACAATGACAGTGCGATGGGTAGTGAATGTGAAAGGCTGCTGTAAGAGAATGACAAATTAAAATGTAGTCAATGAATTGGGGAAAATTCATAGATTAAATGGTTTCATAATAAACCACTTTCCTTAGAAACCAATAGGAGAAAAATAGGAATTTACTAACCTCCTAGGAGAACATGATTACTAGGACTTAGTTTTGACTACAATGTCTTATTCCTCCCAGACCAAAAATATAGACTGCTACATATGATGAAGCAATGTTTTCATTAAATGCACTGCAAACCATGTATAAACCAACTCAATGAAAAGCCCACTGAAGCCTCAGTCTATTTTGAAACAGAAAGAGAAAATCTGCAAATACAAGGTTCTTCCAACTTTCGGCAGAGAGGGCAAAACAAAAAAGGTATTAGATAGACTGTGACCCTCTGACTGCCAAGCTGATTCTGTGTTCAGATGCCCTGGTCTCTGTCTTCAAACAAAAGCAAACCATTGTTCTGAGTACTAGACAAACCTGAAAAGAAATATTTTTAAATTTCCCAAATTGGGAAATTTAAATTACCTCCACATTAAAAGATGCTTAAAATAAATACAATTTTCAAAACATTTTAAGCTGGTTCTGTCAAAAGGCTTATCTTGTAAGGTGACAGTATGCATCCGGCCCTCACCCCCAGGCTCATTCCATCACTTCAAAACACGCTCGGATGGTCTCTCCAATTCCCTCCTTCCCCAACTATAAAAATGAAAGGGAAGCTTACAAATCCTGTCTGCCTGCCCTACAGCTCTAGGGAAGCAATCGCCCTCAAATTGTTCCTGCTTAGGTCCCCTGAAGCCAGCAGAAGGAAGTGAGGACAGCTGTGAGAGCTAGGGAGCGAGGATAAGGGGAGAGGAAATACGAATGGTAGAGGATAAAAGGAAGAAAGGACATGAAGAGGAGGGGACAGTGAAAATAAAACAGTGAAAGGGGGTGAGAAAGGAGAGCAAAGAGTAATATAGGGAGGAAAGGGGGTAAGGAGTAGAGAGCCCCAAAGAAAGAAAAAGGCAAAATGGTAGAGGAGAAAGGGAAGGTCGGGTTAAAGGACAGGGAGTTGTGGGGAAATGGGGGAGGGGAGCCAGGCAGGAGAGCGCGAAAGAAGCTGTCACTAAGGATGTTTTTTAAAAGGGTGTCACAGGGGAGGGGAAGAAATGGGGGGAAGGAAGGTGTCAACCCCGCAGGTGGTCGGGGACCGCCGGGAAGGAGAGGGTCGCCGAGATGGAGCAGTAACAGGGATGAGGTAAAGGCAGAGCAAAGAGGGGCGCGAGAGCTAGGGAGGGGCAGGCCCTCCGCTGGCGGGGTGGCGGGCGGCAGCGGCTCGCCTCCGGCAGGCCCGGCTCCCTCACCATGGTTGCTCCGGCCTGGTCCTCGGGCGTGCAGCCTCGATCCTGGGTTCGGCGGCGGGCCGGGCCTAAGCCCGCCCCCAAGCTCAGCCGGCGCGGAGGCTCCAGGAGGCTACGGCAACCGGAGGCTCCGGGCTTGGCCCAGGCCTTGGCCTCCTTCTCTCAGAAGATGAACGTGCAGCAGCCGCAGCCGCAGCCGCAAGCCGCAGCCGGACCCGGAGCGCAGACTCCGCCCCCGTGAGACCCCGCCCCCTCCCTCGTGCCTAGCCCCGCCTCCGCTCTCAATGCGCAGGCTCCGAGAAGTCCGGCCCACCCCTCCACCCACCACCAGGCCCCACCTTCTATTTGTCCCCCTTCCTTTTCTCACCCTTCCGGGCCGTTAAGGGACCACACCTCTTCAGTCAGTCCTCCCATTAACAATAATGCTTTAAATATTACGTCATTACAGAAGACCAGAGCGCTGATCCATTTCAGTCACCTATAGACCTGTGTGATGCCGGTTCTTTGTCGTTCCCTACTATTGTCTTTAAGTCTCTGCGATTTCAGTTTTCTTAGGGCATTCTTCCAATACGGAAACCTATCAGGTCACTCTCTTCTAGGGATCACTGTTACCTCAACCACTCCTTTCCATTCTCACACCTTTTACCTTCTCATTACCAATAATTGTAACCGTTCCATAGCTCAATTTTAAATTTGCACCTCTCCCATTACCGCCTGTCTTTCTAGTTCATTCCCTTTAATGCTCAACTTCAAAAATTCAGTTACCCCAAGACTCAAATACTACGGGACGCTACGACCTTTTCACTACCTTTGTGTCCTCAACTCCTTCCTAGAACAGATTAGACACTATTGTTCATTATGAAAATCATTCCCAGTCCTTCTCTCTTTTCCTTGTGTTCATCTGACTAAACTCTAATTCTAAAATTACTACAAAACAGGAACGTGGGGAAAAATCAAAAAACATACTAACTGGTCTCTCTAAATTTGATATCACTATCCTCGAATAGGCCCTTATTATACTGCTACATTTCTACAGTTCCATACAGTCTTCCGCCCTGCTAAAGAACTATTTTACATCTCTTCAAACTTCCCACACATCCTCCCTCATCCTCTCTTAACTGATGAACTTGCTTCCAAATCACTAAGAAATAAACAAAAGAGAACAGCTACCATTTCCTACCATTAACTACATTTTCAACCTACCTATAACTGCTTCGAATTCTGCTCCCATGCCCTGCCTTCCTTCCCTTACTCAAGTGAAATATTTGCCTTTTAACTAGGGTCAGTCCTCCTTAGTTCTTCTCAAACAATCTGTGCTGAAATTTTGGGTGGTTTTTTTCCCCCCATCAGTCACAAACCTGTATTTTAAAATACAATTTAAAAAAATTACCAGAGAAATGAAATTTTTAAATGGCATACAAAATGCCCTTAAATGCATTCATATTAATGTGCTATCATTATCGTCCAGTTCCAGAACTCCTCATCCTGCAAAACTGAAACTAGATACTCATTAAACAGTAATTCCTTATTCCCTCCTACCCATCCTCCAGCCTCTGACAACCACATTCTACTTTCTGTCATTATAGATGTGACTACTTTAGGTCAGATTTTTTTCAAAAAAGATCCATTAGACATAATTTTTCCTGTAAAATATCACTAATCCACAGATCATACTAAGAGTAGCACAGCACTAGTGTCCACAATGTTTCACTTTCTCAAAGACCTCTATCCAGTATTGTCTTACTCTTCTACATCAATGTTTTTCTGCCTTTCTTTCTCATTGGATAGCAATATGAATTTATTTATTCCATCATAGTAGATAAAACAAAACACCTCTCTTGACCCAGCTTGACCATCCAGCTTCTGCCCCATTTCTCTGCTCTGTTCTAGAGTAAAATGCCTCACAAAGGTGGCCGGCCTATCCTGTACTTGATGTCTCCATTTCTTTTTTCTGATTTTCTTTTCTTTTTTAAAAAAATATTTATTTTTATTTATTTATGCATACCAGAACTGGAGTGTAGGCAGAAGTGCAGGGGTTGAAAAGATTCACAAAAGACAGAGTAGGGAACAGAACAGGCAGATCTACTGAAATACATTGCTGAGAGGAGCAGTGGGTGAAACAGGAGAGGTCTGCTTCTTCCATGTGGGTTAACTCCCTAGCCAGATATCAAACTCATGTTGCAGTGGCTGGCAATAGCTTGATAGTGCTGAGACTTAACCCCTTGAAGGGTCACCAGGGAGGCCCATTTTTTCTGGTTTTCTGGCACCTACCTACCTAGTTAAATTTTCACTTCCTTGGTGATGGTGCACTGGTGAAATGTGGTGGGAATTCCATGGGGACTACAATTGATGTCAAATATATATAAATAAAGAAGAAAAAACAAAAACCAAAAAACTTTCACTTCTTTACTCCCCACTTGAAATGCTCTTCTCAAGGTCACCAATGAATTAATTTACTAATAGTCAATCCTCAGTGTTATTTTTAATATCCAGTGCCCTGAATCTTTGAGAGGATCATTCTAAAGGTCTGTCTTTTGTGAACTCTATTGGATAGTGAAAAGTTTCCCCATTAAAAATAAACAAGTTTTGGGGCCTCCCTGGTGGCACAGTGGGTTAAGCAATGCACTATGAAGCAAACCGCAGCCACTGCTGCCGGCTGGGGAGGGGACCCACATGGCGTGGCAGACCTCTCCTGCTGTGCCTGCTGCTCCCCTCAGCAATGTACTTCCATTAATCTGCCTGTTCTGCTCCCTGCTCTGTCTCTGGTGAATCCTCTCACCACCCTGCCACCGCCACCATATCTCTGGCCTGTACCCCAGCCCTTGTATGCATAAATAAATAAATCTTTTTTTAAAAAAATAAACAAGTTTTCCGTTAACAATTATAAGGGGGGGTGAGGAAGGGAGAAAAAAACATTACTGACTTGGATGACCTTTCAGCTGGCAACTCCTGAGCATGAATTGCATTTCACATATTCATCAGAACCCAAGAAGAAGGGCAGAAGTTTCCTTAAGTATCACCATCTTATGAGAAATCCACCCTGGACGTGAGGCCTAGGTTAGGCAAGGGCAAGTTAGGAATGAAGAGGCAGTTTAGGGAGAGGACAGGTGGGGCCTCAGAAGAACTAAGTTTTGGAGATAAGGATGGCAAGAGAAATAAGGGAAGATCCGGAGATGTGATAAAATTCCAAGGGGAACTAGCAAACTAAGGACATTTCAAGAACAAAGGAGTGATAAGGGATGTAATGTAGTAGAGTGAGTGAGACCACCTAGAAACACCAATCACGAGGAGACTAGTGGAGCTTTGGCGTGACTAGGAAAAGGAGGTATATATTCCCTGAAGTTCAACTCCTCTTCGGCTCCCTTGCCCCTCCCTGACCTGGTTCCACTGGCCTGGATCTCCCACTTTATTTCTGTTCCTTTCCTTCTCAACAAACTTTTTCTTTTTCTAAACAAATCTACCTCTCCTTGCCTGCTTGCCTGAGTGTCTGTGGAGTTCCTTCTGCGACTTCGTGAGACACTAACCCGTGGTGGTCTAGTGGCTGGGACCCAGCGCTGCCACTGCAGCATGGGGTCCATTGCTGGCTGGAAGACTAGGTCTGAAAACCTTAAGTTACGGTATCAAATGGTGGGCCAGCTACTTTATGTATAGAAGTAGGCATATCAAAGGGATTTTTTTCAGGTCTCACAACAGCAATCCAGATACTAACTCTAGCAATCAGGAAAGGTAGTCCTGAATGGATTACACAGATGGGTGTGTGAACTCCAACCTCCATTCCAGACCACCAATGTTCCAGAGCCACAAATCCGATAATATGATTATTGAAGAGTGGATCACTGGGAACTAAGGGTGGAGTTAAGCAGCCAGGCTGCCTATAAAACCAGAGAGGTGAGCCTTGGGCTCACTCTTCCATGGGAGCCATCTCACTAGACTCGGAGCCAGCTCTCAACGCACCATTGCTTAGAAGAACTGGTAGGATATTTACAGATTTATATCCCTCTCTTTCCCTTGGTATTATTACTATTTTATTCCCCTTCTTTCGTAAAATAAAACCCGTTAACAACTTTTGTCACGTGTACCTGAAGTTGGGACTTATAAAAGTCTTCTGAGCGCGCGGGTGAGGACCCAGTGAGGGAAACCCATTTTATATTAGGGTTGCCCTGTAACAATCCCTCACAGAGGCATAGCAGTTTTTTAAAAAGCAGTCTATCAGCCATCCTCATGGTTAAGTCTTACAACAATTCTCTGTGGTTATTATTCCATTTGCTACATAAAAAACAGGCTCAGAAGTAGGAAACCTCACAGATGATAGATAGAGCTAAATCTAATTTAAGAGTTCATTCAGCTACTTCACAGCCCTGGAGAGGACTGACATTTCTCTCTAGGATAGTAAGACTAGGTAAACAAGGATTTCTAACTCTAAATTGATTTTCTACTATAATGTATGATAAAATTTAATATCTCTCAGAGTCAACTGGAGCACTTATTAAAGCAGTTTGCTAGGTTCGTCCCTCAGAGTCTTATCCACCGGGTCTGTGTTGGGGCTCAAGATTCTGTATTGCTAGCACATTCCCAGGAGATGCTGCTGATGCTAGTTCACATTCCTACTGTCCTTCCTTCCCAAAGTCTTCTATGAAATGCCAAAAAGCAAATGAGGATCATTTCAGCTGGAAAACAAAAGGGTTTTACTTTTTCTCGACGGTTGCTGAGACACATGTACAACCTCAGGATGAGACAGAGGAACATTATGTCAGGAGTCACAAGAGTTGAATTCTGACAGTGGGGAGGTGGAATTTGATACCTTTTAAGACCTCTGGAACTCTGAGATACTCAGTCCTTGGAGCTCTGTTAGATTATCTATAAAATGTCCTGAGGGAACAAGTTGTCAAGAAAAAGTGGCCTCCAAGGTCTTTATCAGTTTTAACATTCTGACTCTATACTTGATTCCTCTAGGTACTTAGACCTCAGGGTGGACAGAAAGTAACACTATTTACCAGGGGCCACAGAATCTGAGAAATCAGAGCTTATGTAAGAAATCCTCTTTACATAAGGGCTTCAGTACCTCATGGGGGTGCTGGCAGAAACTTCAGTCTGTGAAATCAGAAATGATGTCTCCACAGAAGAAAAATGTGGACTAAAAATCAATTAAGTATCTTCTCACCCTGTCTTAATTAAAAAAGAACAATGAACAGAGGGGTTTTTTTTACAGAAACAAATTCCTTGGACCTATACAGTGATGTAAAATGAGACTTTTAGATCACTGACCAGGCTGAGGCAGAGGTATCCAGTAAGATTACATTTGCTTTTTAATTATGTTATAAGCCTCCCTGATGGCCTAGGGGTTAAGTCTCGGTGCTATCACCGGAAGGCCTGAGTTCGCTCCCCACTCTTTCTCTGGTGAATCCTCTCACCTCTATGTACCCCAGCTCTTATTTGTATAAGTAGATAAATCTTAAAAAAAAAAAAGAAAAAAAGAAACAAGAAGAGTGGGTTTGGCTCAAGTCCATTTATTGTTGCTAGTTATAGGCCCCATCAGCTGCAACTTACTGGTTGTGCAAGTCTTGTGACCATCTCCAAGGCAAATATCTCATGGAGGCTGTGTGCCCACAGGCCCAAGATGAACCAGTTTGGGATCAAGTTCTGTGACTCTTTCTTCTGGATTTAGTGCTCCCTTTTTCTCCCATAGCAGCCAACTTGATAAGCTACAGAAAGATAGTTCCGACATGGTATAAACAAAATGAAATAATGAGTCAAGGAAATTTACAGCAGCAAGTGCCTGGGTCTAGAGTCATCAGACTTTTTAAATATTTATTTATTTGTGCATACAAGAACTGGGGTACAGGGGGTGAGAGGATTCACCAGAGACAGAATGGGGAGCAGAACAGGCAGAGTGACTGAAACACACTGCTGAGGGGAGCAGTGGGTGAGGCAGGAGAGAGGCTGGAGGCAAGGATCGAATGGAACTCCTACTGCAGTGGCTGCTTAACCCACTGAGGGCCTGAGTCATCAGATTTTTAACCTCTTGTTTGCCAGCGTGTGAGAACAGCAGAATCTTATCCATGAGTCCCATCCTTTCCTTGTCCTGGGAACTTTCCTGACTTAAAATCATAGGATAATGGGGTCTTTTGTGTGTGGCTTCTTCAATCAATCATTATTTTCAAGACCCATCTATATATTGTAGCACATACCAGAATTTCATTCCTTTCCATGGTTTTCCATTGTTTGGGTATACCAGTTTTCCATATCCATTCATCAGTTGATGGACTTTCTGAAGGCGGTTCTATTTTTTGGTTATTATAAATAATACCGGAATGAACATGCATGTAAAAGGGTTTATGTGAACATATGTCTTAATTTACTTGGGGTATATACCTAGGAGTAGAATTACTGAGTCATATGGTAACTATATTTAACTGTTGATGAACTGTCAAACTGTTTTTCAAAGCAGCTGCACCATTTTACATCCGTCTCAACAATGAATGATATTTCCAGTTTCTCCATGACCAACAACTTGTTATTGTCCATCTTTTTTATTCTAGGCATCCCAGTGCTTGTGAAATGGTATCTCCTTGTGCTTTTAATTTGCATTTCCCCTAATGACTAATCGTGTTGAACATCTTTTCATGTGCTTAAAAGCTGTCTCTTTTGTTTTTTCAATTAGGCAAAGTTCCAATTTTTATTCATAAAATTAGTAATCAAAACAGCAAAAGTAGATTTCGAGCCACATGTCAAAAACAAAACCGGAAGGAAATGAAATGTTTCAGAGTTATCTTAGCTAAAAATCTACAGTTCAACATAGTTGGCACTACAGGATATACTCAGCCCTGCATTTCCTTGATAAATTGTACCTCATATTTGTCTTTCTCTTCTTTAACTTGTTGAGATTTGGTTTTGCACTCCAAGAATTTCCTCCCATCTTTATCCAGCTTTAGCCTGGTGATAACCACCTCCCTGTGGTGAATGTCACATGGACAATTGTGTTATTATAGTCTCCAACCGGCCATGCTCAGTGCAGATGACATATTTCTTTCTGATCACCTGGACTACCTTGCAGATTTGCTACCTTTGTAGTGCCCTCAAACCACCTAGACATGGTTGTCCCTGTGGATGGACCATGAGTAAACCTTGTATTTCTGCTGCAGCTCCTTGGTGAGTGGGGACAACACACTCTTCCTATGCACTGGAGTAGCTCAAGTCCCATGAACTGTTCTTGGAAGTTCATCAAGAACCTGTGCATTTGCTCTCAGCTTTTCTCATATTAAGAAATCCTACACTGCATTCTTCAAGTATGTCTTCTATGTGCCCTTTGCTAATTCATGTCTCATTCCTGTAAGGTCTCTCATGATCACACCATAGTAATTGAGTTAGAAATCCCTTAGGAGCTTCCCTCTGTAGCAGAACTATATGGGGGGTGGCCTCTTTTGTTAGCCTTTTCCTCTAGACTGTGAGAGACTTGAGAGCATTGGTTGGATTTGACTTATCTCTGTTTCCAGGACCCAGAAAATGGTCTGATTGGGAGGAGAAGGCAAAGTCATTTTAGCTTTGTGTGCCCTAAAATAGACAGACTACTTAGAAAATCTTCTAACTACACAAGTATGTAGTTGCTGAACAGTAACACATCTTAAAAGCAGTAAGAGAATAACATTTTACACCCACCCATATTAATCTATTATTTTATTATACCATCTCATTAACTACGGATACTGGATTTCCTTCCTTCCTTCCTATCTTCCATTTTTAGGACATCTCAGCAAATAAAATCCCTGTTTAGGCAGTGTGTTAAGCAACGCACTATGAAGCAGACCGCAGCCACTGCAGCACAAGTTCCATCCCAGCAGCCAGCCTGGGAGGTGACCCACATGGCACAGCAGACCTCTCCTGCCTTGCCCACTGCTCCTCTCAGTTTTTCAGTTAATCTGTATTTAATTAAGCTGTATTTAAGTTAAGCAGTATTTCAGTTAACTGTATATCAGTTAATCTGTCTATTCTGCTCCCCATTCTGTCTCTGGTAGATCCTCTCACCCTGCACACCTCTGGCCTGTACCAGAGTTCTTTTTTATTTTTTTTAAGATTTTATTTATTTATGCATACAAGCAATGGGGTACAGGCCAGAGGTGCAGGGAGGTGAGAGAATCCACCACACAGAGTGGGGAGCAGAACAGGCAGATCAACTGAAACACACTGCTGAGGGGAGCAGCGGGCAAGGCAGGAGAGGTCTGCCGCGGGATGTGGATCACCTCCCCAGCTGGCGTCAGGGATCGAACTCAGTGCTGCAGTGGCTGCGGTTTGCTTCATAGTGCATTGCTCAACCCACTGCGCACCAGGGAGGGCCTGTACCCCAGTTTTTGTATGCATAAAGAAGTAAATCTTTAAAAAAAAAAATAAAATCCCTGTTTATGTGGACAACATGTTTCACACATACATCAAACAGGCCCCCCAAAATAATAAACAACGACTTCATAGGTAAAAGAAAAAAAAAACTTAGCTCTGTTTTTTTTAAACTATTTCATACAAACCAGCTATACTACTTATAGTACATAGACGGAAAAAGTTACCAGAATGCTTGAATAAGATTGTCTTGTTGCAGGTCTCCCTGGTGGTGCAAGGGATGAAGCACTGCACTATGAAGCATCTGCAGCTACTACATTAGGAGTTCAATCCCCAGTCAGGGAGGGGACCCATAACTCACTACAGACCTCTCCTGCTTCACCCGCTGCTCCCTTCAGCAGTGTATTTCAGTCAATCTGCCTGTTCTGCTCCCCATTCTGTCTCTGGTGAATCTTCTCACCCCCTACACCTCTGGCCTGTACTCCAGTTCTTGTATGCATAAATAAAATCTTAAAAACAGTTGACTCTTAACAATATATACAAAAATATAAAACGTGAAAAAGCATACAAATTTTCCTTTATTAAGTACTTTTAAGAAAAAAAACAAAAACTGGGCCTGGGAAGTTTTGTTTCTTTTTTCCTTCCTGTTGCAAATTTATTTTGTGGTTTTGGTTGGGTGCTGAAGAGCATGTATCATGTGTGGGTGGCGCTGCCATTAATGGGTTGGTAGTGACACTACTCCCTGGTGACCTTTTTAGGTTCTGAAAGGGAAGTGAAGGGTGAACAGGTCACAGCATTTTTTTAAGTTTAACTTTTCCTCCTTTGCTGTCTGATCATCCTCATCGGTCTTCTGCTCTCCTTCACCATCTTCAGCTGCTGTTTATAGCTGCCTCAGTGTCCTCATCATCTCGATCCTCTTTCTCACCATTGCCTTCTTCTTCCTCCTCTTCTCCCTCAAGGTGAGTCTCCTGCTTATTCTTTCCCTTTTTAGCTTCCCATTATCAGGGGAATCTCTTCCGTTCTTCACCACCTCCACAACATCCCTCTTCTTTAAGTCATCGGGGGTGATCTTGGATCTGGTGTCCACAGCCCTGTCTGACATGGTGAGACGAGTCGTGTCCCATGCAGCCGACTAAGAAGACAACAAGAGTTCCTGGAACTCTGGCAAGAATTTCCAGTGCAGTCAGAAGAGGCACCACATGCCAAAAATGGATTTTCAGAGCAGCAGGCGGGGACTGGATTATCTCTCTTACGTCAATATTTGTTATGCACAGTGGACCTTTGCTCTCACACAATGATCTTATTGAAGAGGTCAAATAGAGCACAATACATAGTAGACTTTGAAAAAGCCAAAGTCACAGATTTCACTCCCAGTTCCATCCATATTAGTTATATGACCTTGGAAAAATTGTGTCATGTTTCTGTGTCTATATCTTTATCTACACAATTGGCATGATGATTGTACTTACAGAATTCTCATGAGGACTGAATTCTTATATACTTTTATATATAAAGTTATTTTAAAAAGGACCTGGCTGGGCCTCCCTGGTGGCACAAGGGGTTAAGTCTCAGCACTATGAAGCTATCAGCAGCCACTGCAGCATAACGATCCCCAGCCAGGCAGATACTCAGCAGTGTATTTCAGTAGATCTGCCTGTTCTGTTCCCCATTCTGCTCTGGTGAATACTCTGACTCCTGTACCTCTGGCCTATACCACAGTTATTGTATGCATAAATAAATAAATCTCAAAAAAAAATACAGGACTTGGCATGATGTAAATATTAACTATCATTTTAATATCCTCCTGTCAATCCTATAAGTTAGATATTATTATCCCTGTTCTACAAATAGAAAAACTGAAGCTTAAAGAGAGAAGTGACTTGTTCCAGGCTACAGAATAAACAACTCCTAGGTCTGGTAATTGATCTATATCTCACACTTTGTGTGCATCTGTTCTTATCTTTAACCCTTCTCCTACTCTGTCAGGGCAGGGTGGATAAAAGGAAGCTGGAACAGTCACCACAGTTAGCCTTTCTGTGGAGGCTCATCTGTTCATGTCCTACAAATCATGCATCTGCCATAGACAGTACATGTGTTGGGGAAGAGAGGGAGGCTGTAAAATTCCTTGTGCTCAGACCTCCTTGCCTGTCACCTACTATTCTAGTCCTTTCCTAGGTCTTTTGCATGGAAATCTTGTATTCTTGGGGGGGAGGGGAAGAGGTCAAAAAGTTGAAAAAAAGAATTTATTCTCTAACCAACATTAAATGAGGCTTTGCAAAGCCTTTCTTAAACCTGGATTTGTATGAGTGGAAAATTCCTGGACTAATTAAAACCCCTTCAGTCTACATTCTTTCCACCAGATCACATGCACAATGAGTGCTGCTCCTCTGTGCTGTGCTGACATCTGTTAGCATGACAGCTACCAGAACACTTCGGAGGCACCCAGCTCAGTGCAGGATCAGCAGGCTTCCTAGAAGAACTACTGCTTGAAAGGCAAATAAGAATGACCTAAATTATAGGAGAAGAAAGAATATTCTAGATGTAGAGATCCACATGTGTGAAAACACTGGAGTATGAAACCAGATGATGTGGATGACCTATTAGGGTCTATAAATAGTTTGGGATGAGACACAAAGTATGTACAAGTGGCAAGGAGACAGGGCTGGAGAGGCAGGCTGGGGCAGATTACAGCAGGGCGATGGGCATCTTCTTTAACTCTTTAACACCATCCGACCTTGGTTACTTCTTGAGCATTTGGTTACATTTAGAAGTCCAGATTAATTTACCCACTTCTTCACTTACTCATCACCTTATGCTGAGCACCTAATTGTAGCAGTTTTTATGTAAAGGGACAGGGGCCCCAAGAAGAGACTTTTAAGGTCACACTTTAAGTTTTTTTTTTTAAAGATTTATTTATTTATGCATACAAGCACTGGGGTACAGGCCAGAGGTGTGGGGGGGTGAGAGGATTCACCACAGAGAGCAGGGAGCAGAGCAGGCAGATGAACAGAAGTACACTGCTGAGGGGAGCAGCGGGCACAGCAGGAGAGGTCTGCCACACCATGTGGGTCCCCCCCCCTGGACGGCAGCAGGGATCGAACTCGTGCCGCGGTGGCTGCTGTTCGCTTCATAGTGTGTTGCTTAACCCACTGCGCCACCAGGGAGGCCCTAAGTTTTTTTTTTAAGAAGGCACTGAATCTGGGGCTTCCCTGGTGGTGCAAGGGGTTAGGCACTGCACTATGAAGTATCTGCAGCACGAGTTCGATCTCCAGCCAGAGAGGTGGCCCACATGGCACAGTAGACTGCTCCTGTCTTGCGTGCTGCTCTCCTCAGCAGTGCATTTCAGTCAATCTGCCTGTTCTGCCCCCACTCTGTCCCTGGTGAATCCTCTCACCTCCCGTGACTCTGGTCTGTACCCCAGTTCTTGTATGTATAAATAAATCTTTAAAAAAAAAAGGTTCTGAATCTCAGCTCAGATTTGAGATGTTTTACCCTCCAACCCGATCCCTTCCTTATCCTAAGTTGTTGCCACCTATTGGGTCATGTGGACTGGCCCTGAATGTGAAGCTGTGAGACAGGCGAGGGGACTTATGGGAATGGCTACAACCATAGTAGCAGTTGGCCTGGTGGTAAAATAAGTACCTACTATATTCAAGCACTTGTGTAACAGGGTGGTCCTCAGGAAAGAGGGAAGTTCCAGAATCCCAGTTCTGCCCGCCCTAAGTGGGAGGAGCTGAACAGAAATAAGAAAATGCTGAAGAAAGGAAATTAAAGGACAGAAGGAAGAGAGGAAAAAGGAAGCAGAATGGAGAGCAGCAAGGAAACTTGGAGGAGGCAGGTGGTGCAGAGGGACATGTGAAGAAACTGCGCTTTCCTTTTTGTCTTAAACTGGTTAGAACAGATGTGGGTAAGAGGCCGGTGAAGAGGTGAACAATGGCAGCTTTCATCTTGATTTTAATTTTGCTCTTTTCCTCCCACATTTGTCTGACTCTTTCTGACCCTTTTCAATGGGTCTCTACTGAAAGGTCCTTTAGACGTGTGGCAGGCTTTGGGGCCTTGCTTTGGGCCAATCCTACTTGACTAAACTTTTACCCTCAAGGAGATGGGTAACTTTGGATGCTTAACTTAGTAACCATATTCTTTATCCTTTCTATATTATACCCTAATTATATTAAAGTTCCTTTCCATTAAAAATCTAATGCCTTGATGCGGCAGATGGCAGAACCCATTCAGAGAGTGCAGGTTTGGGGGTTCTGGGGTGCCCCTCCCCCTGCCCTGTAATACTTGGAGCACCATTAATGAGGTGGAGAAGGAAAAGAATATCAAGCCCTTAGTCTCTAGAATTCCAATCTAAAAATGAGTAAAGTTAGACCTGGAAGACTCATTATAAATTATTAGTCATGTGGGATAAATTGAGCTCTTACCAAAGTGTCTGATTTTGTTTTGAGATCTGATTCCTATCCTTAAATAGAAGGTAATAATTATAGAACTTCTGGGATGAGGGAGATCTCAGGTGGCTAATCACAGCTCACTACCAATCAGTATATGCTAGGAATGTGTCCTAAACGAGGAGTGGGGTTGTCATAACTCTGAGCTGAGAATAGAGAATAGGAAAGGCAGCCCACACAGAGAAAAGAGCCCAGGAAATTCAGAGGAGAAGACCTTGTCAGTGATTAATTGTTTTAGTATAGTATCAAGTAGAATGGTAATCAGGGGTCAGAGAAAAGGACACTGAATTCTTTAAACAGAGTTTAAAGTTTAAAGTTCCAGGGATACATCAATGAACAAAACAAACATAAATCCCTACCCTTGTGAGGTATATATTCCAGTAAGAATTTTTAGGATTAATTAAGATAATTATGGGACTTCCCTGGTGGCCTAGGAATTAAGTCTCAGTGCTACCATGTTAACACTGCTGTGACCTGAGATCCATCCCTGGCCAGGGAGCTAGCCCACACAAGGTATAGTAGACCTCTCGTCTCACTGCTGCTCCCTTTAACAGTATATTTCAGTAAAATCCGCCTGTTCTGCTCCCCACTGTCTTTGGTGACTCCTCTCACTCCCCACACCTCTGGTCTACACCCCAGTTCTTCCACAAAAAAAAAATATTTTAAAAATATAATTATGGGGCCTCCCTGGTGGCACAGTGGGTTAAGCAACGCACTATGAAGCAAACCACAGCCACTGCAGCATGAGTTCAACCCCTGCTGCCGGCCAGGGAGGGGACCCACATGGCACAGCAGACCTCTCCTGTCTTGCCCACTGCCTCCCTCAGCAGTGTGTTTCAGTTAGTCTGCCCATTCTGCTCCCCACTCTGTCAGGTGAATCCTCTCACCTCCCTGGACTCTGGCCTGTACCCCAGTGCTTGTATGCATAAATAAATAAATCTTTTTAAAAAATATAATTATGATAATAATGTCAAGTTTAATACAACATGAGAACATATTAAGCATTCAACAAGTGGCAGCTCTCATTAATGATGCAGAAAGGGCTTGTTTACAGTGAAATGCTCCATTGCACTCAGCTATGAGGTCTCTGCGACTTTGTCTCGTTCATGCCTGTGTCATCAGATTCTAACATGGGGCCTGGCACATATTAGGGCTTGACAAATATTTGATGAATGCACAATGGTCAAAGACTAATATAGACCTCTCTCATCTGAGTGAGTCTTCTTTATAAGCACCTTTAGAGCTAACAGCTCAATAATAACCAGTTCCCTTAACAAACCGTCCTCTCTCCCTACATTTGTATATTTCACTCTTTCTGTTACAGGGCAATTTTAATATAAAATGGGTTTACCTGACTGGGTTTTTACCCGTGCGCTTGAAAGGTATTTATAATAAGCATTAACTGCAGGTACACATGACAAAGGTCAATAAAGGATTTTACTTTACAAAAGAAGGGGAAATAAAGTAGTAATAACACAAGGAGAAGAATGGGATATAAATCCGTAAATATCCTACCAGATCCTCTGGAAACCCAACAGTGTGTTGAGATCTGGCTTGGAATTAAGGGAGATGACTCCGAACGAAGAGGGCTTCCAAGGCTCACATCTTTGGTTTTATATCTAGCCTGGCTGCTTAACTCTACCCTTACGTCCCAGTGAGCCACTCTTTGATAATCATTTTATTGTATTTGTGGTTTTGGAATATTGGTGGTTTGGAGTTCATAAACTTATTTGTGTAATCCACTCAGGACGACCTTTCCCCCTAACATTTCCAGTTATCAAAAGGTAACTTTCTCCACATGTACATGTTATGACAGGTCTTAAATGCAGTTGGCGTGTGATAACTCTGTGCTGAGTGAATGATAAATGCCTAAAGCAGCATGAAATTATGCTAAGATAGCACTGTGTGACTAGGGATCAGAAGGCTTCAATTCTTCAATTCCTGTTCTACTGTTTCTATAGTGTTTGGCTTTGGGTGATCCATTTTCTTTTCAGGCCCTCAGTTTACTTATCTGTAAAATGGGACTTAATCCCTATGTTACTAGAATGCCTGTAGGAGAAAGATTAACTTCAATACCTAAATTTTAAGGAAGCTTCACACTACCAGTAATGCATTGTCTCTTTATCTTACCTCTAAGGAAAAGCTACTGAAAGTAGTAGAGGAGCTAATTAATAGGTACATCTGTTTGCAAATCTTAAAATACTATAAACTTTAAGACACTATTTCTAATCAGAAAATCTACAGGTTGGAAATGACTAATCTTTACTACTGAAAGTTTGATTGGGAGCATCAGCATCATTTGAAATCCTGGACCGCACCCAGACCTGCTAAACCAGAATCTATATTTTTTTTAATTTATGCATATAAGAACTGGGGTATAAGCCAGAGGTGCAGGGGATGAGAGGATTCACCAGAGACAGAATGGGGAGCAGAACAGACTGAAATACACTGTTGGTGGGGGGGAGGTGGTAGGGTGGGCAGTGGGCACGACAGGAGAGGTCTGCTGCGCCATGTGGGTTATTTCCCTGGACGGGGATCGAACTCATGCTGCAGTGGCTGCGGATGCTTCATAGTGCATTGCTTAATCCTCCCGTGCCACCATAGAGGCCCCCAACTGTGTCCCTTCTTAAAGGTGAATAACTAGAGATTAATAGCAGATCAGGAAAATAAGGTTAGAAGTAACTCTTCCAGGAGTCCATACCAGGTATGGAAATCCAAAGTTAATATGATTAAAGTTTTATCTTTCTTGATAAGACTTGCTGATGTGTGGGCAAGGGTCACAGAGGAAACCAGAGGCAGGGAAGAAGGAGGGTAATTGTCTGCAAGTGGTAAAGATAAAGCTAGAAATGTTAACCTTCCTACTTGTGACCCTGAAGGAAGAGTACTTCAGTATTTCCCGGACTTGCAGTGTACCCCGAGACAAGCCCCTTTCTCTGAACCTGAGTCCTCCTTTCTACAAAGGCGGGGCTCTCCAGCTTGCAGCATAAACTGTATGCCTCTAAGACCAGCAGGGAAGCAGAGGTTGCATTGTATCCTGTTGCTGATTAGTTTGCCTTGGCTGGAGGCCAGTTGGGTTGAAACTATGCAATCAACCATACTGAAAGGAGAGTCAGCAGGGGTGTAATTTGGTATGGCATTTCTCTGTCTTGTGTGGGAGGACTACAGGGAGGAAGAACTGCAGGCCACGTGGGCAGGGGCTTGAGTATAGACTGGCAGAAGGGCAAGGTAACTCCACCTCTAACACGCTCACTGCTAAGGGTCCCCAGAGGACCTGCAGAGGACGGAGAATGCGTGCTCCTCACCCCCTGTTTAAGCAACGCAGAGAAATCCAAGAGTCTCCCGCCACCTGCAGCTGCAGGAGCAGCCAAGAAAAGCCAGTTTAGTTTTAGACACGAGCACCAATCCTATGCCTTCCAAGTGACCTCACAGCAAACGATTGGTTCAGTGTCTCCGCAGCGGGCGGATCTTGTCTGCTTGTGGCTGCCTATATTTTGGCAGAGGGTCTGGAAAGTCTGTGACCTTGAAAAAAATTCACTTTACTTCTTTTTAAAATGCATCTATTAGTACCTCTCCTTAAATGACCCTTAAGACAGTGGAAATGTCTTGAGAAGATTTATCTTTAAGAATATTTGTTATTATTTTGTAAGCTTATTATTATAAAAATAAATATGTAACAAAGACACTGGAAGTTTTCCCTCCCTCCTTCTTAGCCTCTAGTCAGCAACTATTAATAGTTCAGTGTATTTTTCCTCCACATATGAATTCTATGAATATACAATTCTATAAATATACAATTCTATGAATCTACAACTAACCAAAATTAAACTATACAACACAATTTTTTCACTTAATTTATTTGAATATCTTTCAATGTCTGTATGAATAGACTTATTCATTCTCTTTAATATTTACATTGTATTCAAATCCCCTATTGTTGGAAATTTGTTGTTCCTTTATAACAGCAGCAACAATAAAAACTACAGCAAATATTTGTTTAATTGTGGACGAATTTCCATAGGTTCCACTCTTGGAAGTTGAATTTATGATTCAAAAATATAAGCAGAAGGGCCTTCCTTGGTAGAGCTGGGGTTAAAGTCTCAGTGCTCTTAAGCTATCACAACTATTGAGACCAGAGTTCAATCCCCAGTCAGGGAGCTGACCCACATGGCACAGCAGACCTCTCCTGTCTTTCTCTCTGCTCCCTTCAGCAGTGTATTTCACAGTAGATCCACCTGTTCTGCTCCCCACTATCTCTGGTGAATCCTTTTAACCCCCCACCCCCTACCTGTACCCCAGTTCTTGTATGCATAAATTTAAAAAATATAAATCTTTAAAAATATATATGTATATATAAGCAGAGCTTAATGACACCAAAATCACATGCAACAGAAACAAAAATAAGTATGTGGGACTGTTACAGGGCAACCCTAATATAAAATGGGTTTCCCTCATTGGGTCCTCACCTGTGCTCTCAGAACTTTTATAATAAGCCTCAACTTCAGGCATACACACAAATTATTAAAGGGTTTTATTTTACAAAAGAAGGGGAATAAAGTAGAAATATCACAAAGAGAAGAGAGGGATACAAATCCGTAAATATCCTACCAGATCTTCCGAGCTGGAATGCAATGGCTCATTAAGAGCTGGCTCTGAATCAAGTGAGATGGCTCCAAAGGAAGAAGAGGGCCCAAGGCTCACCTCTCTGGTTTTATAGCCAGCCTGGCTGCTTAACTCCACCCTCAGGTCCCAGTGATCCACTCTTCAATAATCATATTATCGGATTTGTGGTTCTGGAACACTAGTGGTCTGGAATGGGGGTTGGAACCCATCTATGTAATCCATTCAGGACTATCCCTCCCCCTAACAGGACCACATCAGACCAGAAAGCTTTCTGCATTGCAAAGGTAATAACAGAGTGATAAGGCAACCTAAGTAATGGAAAGAATGTTTGCAAACCAGGTATCTTATAAGAATTAATCTCTGTCCTCTCCCTTAATGTGGTTCCCCCTTAGCTATTTGTCCACTTCACTGTTGTGGACAGGTAGCCGGGGGCGCGTGAAGCCTGTGTGATTCCTTCACCGCTGTTTTCTTTTTTTGTGACTGCCCTTCCATACCAGCAGGTCTTTGGAAATTAGGGGAAAATTAAATTCTCACCAATGGTTGCTGTTACAGTTAAATCAATAAAGATCTTGGATATCAAAAAAAAAAAAAGAATTAATCTCTGGGATATGGGGAAACTCCTACAAATCAATAACAAAAACTAGTAACTCTATTTAAAAATGAGATAGGGACTTAAGTGGACATTTCTGCAAAGAAGATATATAAATTGTCAGTAGGTATGATGAAGGACAAAAGAGTAGAAAAAACTAGAAAGAAGTTGCCTTAAGACCAGAGACCTAGAGATGGGGGTAGAAGGGATTAACAACCATTAACCCAAGCAAATATGTCTGGAATTCATTGAAAATGCTAGACCAAAAGTAGATAGAAGATGGATTTCTATCTCTGGAATCCATTGTAATAATCTCCAGAGGGCACTGCTTGTAGAATCTTCTCAAGCCTCTCCCTACTAAAGGAAGACTATATCAATGCAGTCTCTGCACTGGCTCAGAGCAGCCATCTTACTGTCCACTGTGACTATGCAGGTGTTTCTCCTCACTAACTTTCTCCTCTGAAGGGCAGCAGCCTTCCTGCCTGCCTCTGACCAAGTGTCCTTTGCTATTCTGTCCATTTTCCTAATAAATCTGCTCTTTAAAATAACTAACGTCTCTGCCTCTTGGAGAAACTCGGCTGGGAACTCGCCACGTGCTGCTGAATAGGGGGCTCTGATGAAACCTTTCCCAGAGTGAACCCAAGAACCCTGCACTCTCCAAACCCACTGACTCCAAAAACAACATCAGGTACATAAAAAAATGCTAAAAGTCAGATGTGGAGAAAAAGGAACTCTTACACTGCTGGTGGGAATGCAAGCTGGTCCAATCATTATGGAAAACAGTATGGCGGTACCTCAATCTCCTAAGAACGGAACTTCCATATGATCCAACAATCCCACTCCTAGGAATATACCCAAAAGATACAAATACACTGATTCAAAAGAATATCTGCATCCCTATGTTTATAGCAGCACTCTTTACAATAGGTAAGACCTGGAAACAACCTAAATGCCCAAAAACAGATGAGTGGATCGGGAAGCTGTGGTACATATACATGATGGAATACTATTCAGCAATCAAAAATGAAAAACTAGACACATTCATTCATAGGAACATGGATGGAACTGAAAGGGATTATGCTCAGCGAAGTAAGTCAGAAGGCAAAAGAAAAATACCAGATGGTTCTTCCCCTAGGAAGAATAGAAGGGAACCAAATAAGGATCAAGGAAAGGAATAAGAACAATAATAATAATAACAATAAAGACATAAAAACCAAAAATGAAAAGACAAGGACAAATTGGGGACACTTGGTGGGGAGGGGGGAGGGCGAGGGTTGAGGGCAGATGGGAGCACTAGGGACTGAGGTGATGGTGCACTGGTGATATGGTGTTGGGGAATACATGGGGATTACAATTGATGTCAAATATATATAAATAAAAAAAGTTAATATAAAAAAAGATGCTCAAAGTCACTAGTAATCAGAAAAAAATAAAATCAGAAATATAATGAGATATCACCTTACACCTGTCAGGATGCATATTATCAAAAAGGGGGAAAGGTGTTTCCAAGGATGTGAAGAAATTGGCGCCCTTATACATTGTTCATGGAAATGCAAAATGGGGCATTTGCTATGGAAAACAGTATGGAGTTTCCTCCAAAAAATTAAAAGTAGAATTACCATATGATCCAGATACCCCTTTTGGGTCTCTATCCAAATGAATTGAATCAGGGTCATGAAGGGTTACTTGCATTCCCATGTTCCTTGTAACTTTATTCACAGTAGCTAACTATAGAAACAATCTCAATGTCTATCAACAAGTAAATGGATTTTTTTTTAAAGATTTATTTATTTATGCATACAAGCACTGGGGCACAGGCCAGAGGTGTGGGG
>JAGFMF010011617.1:1871009-1971832 GCA_019455555.1 Galemys pyrenaicus | reverse complement strand
CTCCCTGGCCGGCAGCAGGGATCGAACTCGTGCTGCAGTGGCTGCGGTCTGCTTCATAGTGTGTTGCTTAACCCACTGCGCCACCGGGGAGGCCCCTTGACCTAGGTTCTGATCTGGTTGAGTGACCTGGCTGTGTGACCTTGGACAAGTTACCCTACTTCTGGGTCTCAAATTTGTTAGAGATAGCAATGTCTTCTAGGGTTGTTAGGAGGATTAAATAGCAGCTCCTGTCATAGAATAATACATGTTTCTTTCTTTTTTTTTTTAAACTGAATAGCAGTACTAATGGCTTTCTTTTTTTTTGTTTTTGTTTTTTTTAAAGATTTATTTATTTATGCACTGGGGTACAGGCCAGAGGTGTCGGGGGTGAGAGGATTCACCACAGAGAGCAGGGAGCAGAACAGGCAGATCAACGGAAGTACACTGCTGAGGGGAGCAGCGGGCACAGCAGGAGAGGTCTGCTGTGCCATGTGGGTCCCCTCCCTGACCGGCAGCAGGGATCGAACTCGTGCTGCAGTGGCTGCGGTCCGCTTCATAGTGAATTGCCCAACCCACTGCGCCACCAGGGAGGCCCAATACATGTTTCTTTTGAAAAAGTTATGGGACTAGATTTTACAATTGGGTCTTTGTCTTTTCTCCAAGTGGCATTGTAAGCATTTGAGGGAGCCTAGCTTTTAAAACAGGCTGTGTCTGCAGCCATTCTTTTAATATCCAGGGAGCTGATGGTGAGGCTCTGTGGGGGTATTCAGGGCATGAAACAGCTGCAGGAGGCAAGCCTAGTGAGGTGGTGGGGTGGGGCCTGCCTCCTACCACCTCTCTTCTCTACTGCCCCAGTGGAGAGAGACTCACTGAGAAGACTTGCACCTGCTGGGGGCCCCCAGTGGAAACTATTCCCAACTGGTGCCCCTCCCCAGGCTGGAGGAATGGTGATTGTATTACAGCTCATAAATCAGGCCTCCCCACTGTTTAAAGGGGAAAGGCCAAAATTCTTTGCCCAATATGTGTCTCCCCCTCCAATTCCATCCCGTGATTCAGTCCCTCCTCCGTATTTAGCCTCATTTTGTTCCTAACTTAAGCTTCTGTAACAGGGAACTGCTTGTAGTCTCTACCCCATGCCAAGCACTCCTCCAAAGTAACAACTCCTAGGCTGTTTCTTACTGCCGTGATTTTGTGATGCTGGTTCCTCTGTCTAGAATGTCCTTCTGCCTTTTAAGTAGAGTACTCTTTACCTTTAAGGCTCTGGAGGTATTCTTTCATCCCCCAGGCTGGGATAGAGCCTTTTTCTGCTCACTAGTGCCCCACGTTTCCATTCATCCCAGCACTAATCACAGTGTATTATCATCTGTGTTCATGGTTGTACTTCCCACAAGACACAGAGAAAGGGGATTGAGCCAGCTTCACCTCTATCCTCAGTGACCAGAGTGAGCACAGACAGTGCCAGCCCATCAGCGGCTGCTTTCTGAGATGCCCAGCACAAGTTGGCACCTTAGCACTCCACACCACCATAAGACAAATCAGCAGTCTGTACAGTTTTTGAAAGTTTGTCAAGAAAAGCTTCTGTCTGTGCTAGAACTGGCATATTATGGATCTTAAACTCTTTACTGGGCTCTCTTCAGGAAAGTGTCTTTTTAAAAAGGTGGTTGAAATAACGAAGGAAAAAAAAACCAACAAAGTGCTACCCTGGCAATCTAATAGGCTCAATAACTCAAACCAACAAACCAATGTTAATATCCTCATGGCTAAAGAATTGCAAAGAATATTTTTCTTAAAATACAAAGAATTAATAGTCTTTGCTCATTATTAAAATTACTTGTTTTCATATTTGTCTCCCTGATTAATCTATGAGGCTCCAAATATAGGGACCAAGAAAACTCACTTTCAGAGTTCTTGTCCCTGACAGCCCTGGTGACCCCCTTACTCTTCAATTTCTTGAGGTATCTGCTTAAAATAGAGATTTTGGGGTCAACCTAGATGTACTGAATGAAAAAATGTATTTAAAAATATAATCAAACCCCAGGAGACTCTTATGTATCTTAAAGTAGATGACCCTGAGCTCTGTAGCTTCAGCACACTGTACAGCAAGCAGCCCATCAAGATATCCTGCTTTCTCACCTGCCTTGGCACATGCTTAGTCTATTCCCAATAGTCCTTTAAAAAAAAATCATCTCAGATCTCACCTCCTCCAGGAAGCCTTCCTGGACTCTCAAGATCTGTGGTTCTCCCACAGTTCTCCTGCTTTGCACTTTCAGTTCTTCGCTTGGCTTGCGACACACTGTAAGGGCCTCCAAGGGCATGGATTATGTAAGACTCATCTCTATTCCTGGTACCTAACTCAGGACCTGGTATAGAGGAGGTACTTAATAATCCTATTGAAGGAGAGGGAAGTGAGATGATGCACTCAGCATTGAAAAGGTAGTGTTTTGGAGAAGGATCTGGAATTACATCTCTTCTCTGCCACATATAAATGTGTTATAATCCCCACCTCTTTGAGCTTCATTTTTCGTATCTCTGAGATATATGCTTTCAGGGCTATTGTGAGAGTTAAAGGGCTAAATGTGATTAAATAAGTGAGATGCTTAACTCAGAACCTGGGATATTCTAATTATGTAATAAATCACTGAAGGGTTATCATCTAGAAGTGGAACTAGGTTTGTTTTGTACAGTTACAGACAGCAGAACTAGGCCTGATGGATGCAAGTTGCAAGGAGAGAGACCTGAATTCATAGAAGGCTGAGTGGAAGGAGGAAAGTTCTACTTGACAGAATGGGAAGACTTAGAAGAAGGGAACTTGCAAGCTGAGGGTAGATATTCACCTGTCAGAACTGATGCATAGGAGGCTGATTCTATATGAGGCTTGGGGGGTGGTGAGTGTGGTAAAAGATGGGAGCTAAATAAGGCATTCGGTGCCCTCAATAATTCATTTAACCAACACTGGGAGTATGCTTGGGACTGGGCCCTACATAGGTAGAGCACTGAGGACACAGAGATGAATCTGACAGTTTCCCTGTCCTTTTGGAGTTCATGGTCTAAATGGTGATCATTCACTATGAGTGTTGTGCCAGATACTCTAATCCTTTTTTTTTTTTTATGCATACAAGAGCTGGGGTACAGGCCAGAGTCCAGGGAGGTGAGAGGATTCACGAGACACAAAGTGGGGAGCAGAACAGGCGGATCAACAGAAATACACTGCTGAGGGGAGCAGTGGGCGAGGCAGGAGAGGCCTGCTGCACCATGTGGGGCCCCTCCCTGGCCGGAGGCAGGGATCTGACTCAGTGCTGTAGTGGCTGTGGTTTGCTTCTTAGTGCACTGCCTAACCCACTGCGCCACCAGGGAGATCCAATACTCTAATCCTCTTAACAACCATAAGGAAGATTTCATTTTTACCATTTTTAAGACAAAGGAACTGAGGTTCAGACAAAGTAGCTTGCCAAGAGACATACAGATTCAGTGAGCAGTTCTATAAAGGTTAAAAATACCATACTCCCTGTCTCCTACACCCTCTTTCCACTACATGAGGCTGCCTGGTCTGCAGCTGTTGAATACCTGGAGCCATGAGGGTAGATGATGGTGAACTTGAGTTAAAAAGCTGAGGTCAACTTCAGGAGAACATAGACTCCTTGCAGCACACAAGTGTGCCTGAGGTTTCTCTCTAGCCATGAGGAGAGCCCAGGAGAACATGCTGAGGTCAGAACTTACTGCTCACATGGCCAGGGTCAAGGCTGCCTGAGAGAACTTAACACCTGACTGGGTTCCATCAGCTCTAAGAATAGCAGCTGACCCTACTCCCTCCAAACTGGTAGCCACCGATCAGGTTCCCGAAATTCCCAGTAAACTCTGGACATCAGCAGCAGTGAGCTTTGACCTTGATGCTGCTCTGGGTGGTGTCATATCAGCTACATTCACAAAGGGCCCACTGCGTGCAAGGGACATCCTTTAAGGGAGGTCGAGGAAGCATGAAACCCATTTTATAGTTGAAGAAACTGGGGCTCAGAGATACTGAGGACTAGCTCGAGTCAAGTAGGTAGCAGAGCAGATGTGAGTCTGAACTGCCTCCGCTGGTTGTTCTGCTTCTGTGAGGAGGAAAGAATTACTCTGGAGATCTCAGAAGACAGTAGATTAATTGCATCAACTTTCAAAATGATGTTACTCCAGTAGAGCGTGGTCCAGGCCCCTAGAAACCCCGAAATTGAAAACCAGAAGAAATCCTCGTGAGCATCTCCATTCACTTGAGCTTGTTTCCTTATCTTTAAGATGAGAGTCGCACCCACATGGCAGACAAATTAACACAAGTATAGATGCTAAAGTCAGCTAGATCTGAATTAGAATCAGGGCTCTGGCATTTCCTAACTATAAGACCTTGGACAAATCACATGACTGCTCAATGGCGTCTGTTTCCTCATCTGTATGTTCCACAAATAGCTTTTGAGCACTTGCTCTATGCCAGGCATCAGTGAAAAAAGTACACAGAATCACTACCCGCCAAAGAAGATGTGAGGCAGAGAAATACATATGTATATATCACACACAATGGAATACTACTCAGCTATTAAAAAGAGGTGAAGTTGTATAATTTGCAACAACATGGATAGAACTACAGAGCATTATACTTAGTGAAATAAGCTAATGTATGATTTCACTTATATGTGGTATATAAGGAAAAAAATGAGTGAACAAAACAAAAATAAACTTTCAGAGTATAACACCAGTTAGTGATTATTAGAAGAAAGGGTATTAAATGGGATAAAAGGCATCACTTGTATGATGAAGGTTAGAATTGGACTTCTAGTGGTGAACCTAATGTAGTTTAGACATATTGTGATTTATAAAGAAACTTATATAATTTGTATATCATGTAATTATTTTATATGCATTTTATATAGTATAAATGTGTATCTTTATGTGTATGTATTTTATATAGTATAAAATGTAAAGAGAATATAAATATTTTATATAACTATATATTACAATATTCAATAATTTTTTTTAAAAAGTTAAAAGTTCAGAAAATACATTATTACAGAAAAAAGCACAGTACTTGGGACCTGGAGACAGGGAGGAACAGAAGAGGGATTTTGTTTGTTTCTTTTTTTTTTTTTAAGGATTTATTTATTTATGCTTATAAGAGCTAGGGTACAGGCCAGAGGCACAGGGGAGGTAAGAGGATCCACCAGAGACAGAGTGGGGAGCAGAACAGGCAGACTGACTGAAACACACTGCTGAGGGGAGCAGCGGGCAAGGCAGGAGAGGTCTACTGTGCCATGTGGGCCACCTCGCTGGCCAGGGATAGAACTAATACGCCACTGTGCCAAGGATGCTTCACAGTGCAGAGCTCAACCCCCTGAGTCACCAGGGAGGCCCAGAAGAGGAATTTTAAAGGGGTCTGAGGAAACTTTGTTGGTGAGGGTCTCATTGGTATGTTCATATGTGAATATATTTCATTGCATACTTTAAATATGGACACTTTTTGTACATTAATTTTATCTCTTAAAACTGTTTTTAAATATTTTTTAAAATGTCTACCCCTGTTAAGTGTAAATTGTAGAGTTTTGAAAAATACCTCATTAGATTTTCATGAGGATTAAATGGGGAATGTACAATGGTGTAATATGTCTCGTGATGTAATGAGCCCTGGTACATAATAAGTGCTTAGTTTAGGACCTCCCTGTTGGCTTAGTGGGTTAAGCAACGCACTATGAAGCAAACCACAGCCACTGCAGCAGGAGTTCGGTCCCTGCTGCCGGCCAGGGAGGGGACCCACGTGGCATAGCAGACCTCTCCTGCTGTGCTCGCTGCTCCCCTCAGCAGTGTACTTCTGTTGATCCGCCTGTTCTGCTCCCCGCTCTCTGTGGTGAATCCTCTCACCACCCCCCACACCTCTGGCCTGTGCCCCACTGCTTGTATGTATAAATAAATAAATCTTTTTTTAAAAAAGTGCTCAGTTTAGTGATATAATTATTATGATGTGAACATGTCCAGTCAGTGCTCAGTGAAAGAACATTTAATTTAATTCATACCATAACTTGATTCTGAATTCAGCCATTTCATTTAACGGACCAGGAAACTGAGACCAGAGAGGCACAAAATGCCGGGATTGTCCACGAGGCAACGGGAAGTTCCCACCCCCCAGCTGTCTTTGACAACTTTGTCTGTGACAAAGGGAATCAGTGAGGGAGGCAGGCAGACTGAATCTTATAGCCAGTGAGGTTCACGGTCGACTTGTAGCCAATTGGTTGACTCCAGAGCCCATGTGGGCTTCTACCCTCTTGGTGCCAAATGCTCCCCATGTTTCTCAGGTGTGCCGGAAACTTCCCTGGGTCAGCCTCCACATGAGCCACGGCAGCAGGGACTGAGGGTGGTGTGGAGTGATGGGGACTCAAAAGATACAGGGTGCTACTCGGTTGGCTTCAGACCTGTGCTGCCTCTGCATTTGCACAGAGTCCCACGCTTAATTTAATGCTCCGCTGTTAACATCTTGAAATTCTTTATAAGTTTTGAACAAGAGGCCCCCCCATTTTCATTTCACTGAACCACAAGATTATGTAGTTTATTTATATAGGTGCTGTGCTGTGAGGGGGGAGGCAGCAGCCCCTGACGTGCAGTGGTCCTGGAACTTATCAGAGGTTTGTTGATCCTTTGGGTCAACGGCTGAATCACCAACAGACAGGAAAGAGGCCAGACTGAGCCCCACTAGCCAGATCTGGCTCATGACTGCACATCTTTGAGAGATTTGGGGGGTAGAACTGGGACCCACAGAGGAGGTGTATGATCTCAGTTTGAGACTTTCCTATCAAAACAGAATCATAATATAGCCCTCCCTGGTGGTGCAATGGGTTAAGCAATGCACTATGAACCAAAACGAAGCCACTGCAGCACGAGTTAAATCTTGGCTAGGGAGGGGACCCACATGGTGCAGCAGACCTCTCCTGTCTCACCACTGCTCCCCTCAGCAGTGTATTTCAGTTAATCTGCCTGTTCTGTTCCCCGCTTTCTATCTGGTGGATTCGCTCACCCCTCGCACCTCTGGCCTATCCCCCAGTTCTTGTATGCATAAATAAATAAATCTTTAAAAACAAAATAGAATCATAATATGTCAACTATATCTCAATAAATTTTTTAATCAAAATGCTGGCAACTAACACTCTCTGCAAGCAGTTGTACTGAGCTCTTCACTGAAACTATCAAAGATAGTATAGTGGTCAAGAAAACAGGCTCTGGACTCAAACTGCCTGGATTCGATCCCAGCTCCACTACTTGATAACTGTGTGATGGGGCGAGTTGCTTGACTTCTCTGTGTCACTGTTTTATGATCCAGCAAAAAGGAGAAGAATGATATCTATAATCTGGGGTTATTATTAAATGAGCTTACATGCCTAAAACACTTAGAACCATGTGTGACATACACTGAGTACCACGGTTTCATTTAAATGTGAGGACAAGTCTATGGAGTAGGCATTACTTAGCATTATTCCCATTTAATAAACATGTCAGCTGAGCCTTAGAAGAGGTAAGTGACTTACTAGTCACAGAGTTGGGTATGTGGTGGAGCTGGGATTTGGCTAGCAGTCAAGAAGATGCTCCCTTAGGAGTTAGGTCGAACTTCATGGCCATTGTGTCTCATGTTAGACCAGAGTAGACATCTGGTGAGTTTTTGCTAAATGAATCAATTAAGTGTTTCTTTCATCTCCAAGATTTCAAAGGAAATGTCTGCTCTAGCTGGAGGAGGATTCAAGCATCCAGCTGGTTGGGATTTCTCACCACTTACTGGCCTCTGCATAATTATCAAGTATTCCCACTCTAGGTTTCATGAATTAATTGCCTGTCTGCTCTCTCCTTTCATCCTTAGGGGCACTGCCCAAGTTCCAGTCTCATAGTCTTTTTGAGCTCTGAACTCAGCACCACTGTATACAATCTTGCTATCTCACATCTGCACAGCACTTTACAGGGTACAAACTGTTTTCACATTCAGTGGTTGATGGGTCTGTGTTCAGAAAGCTTGGTATTCATGCCAGACTTTTGAACAAATCCCATCCTGCCAGGGAGACCTGCCCCAAGACCAGGGAAGACTATAAGAGAAGGGTGTACAGTCGGGACACTTGGGGGAGCTCAGTGAATTGTTCCTCTCTAGTGGTGCTTGGGAATCTCCTGAGCTAAGGAGTAGACTGAAAGAATAAGGCCTTTACCAGGCAGTGTTCATGGCCATTCATGTTTAAAATTTCAATTTAGAAACCAGTGCCCAGGGACCTCCCTGGTGGCACAAGGGGTTAAGCCTTAGCACTATGAAGCTATCTGCAGCCAGTGCAACAAGAGTTCCATCCCCCGCCTGGGAGCTAATCATATGGCTCAGCAGACCTCTCCTATCTTACCCGCTGCTCCCCTCAGCAGTGTTTATCAGTGGATCTGCCTGCTCTGCTCCCCACTCTGTCTCTGGTGAACCTTCTCACCTCCTGCACCTCTGGCCTGTACCCCAGTTCTTGTATGCATAAGTAATCTAAAAAAAAAAAAAAGGAACCAGTACTCAGGGGAAAATTGTCTAAATGCAAGCTGTCTCTCAGCTCTTCTAGAAGCTTAGAAAATATTCCCTCATGAATTTGTAACTCCAGAGGACTGGGATCCTAAGCCTCATGCCTGTCACAGAATACATTTTTCCCAAATTACCATCAGCTTATGTCCAGAATTACTATCGGACATACAGTGGAGTAGATATTGTTAATAATATCTGTGTTAACAACAGTGAGAGTGAACAGACTCTCAGAGAGAGCTTACTGCCATGTCTGGAACTAAGTGCTTTGTAAATATTAACTTTTAATTCTCTCAATAGTCTTGTGAGATAGGCACTATTTTTTTATTTAACCGATAGATTTTATTTGCTGTGAGTAAAAAGAAGGGAGATAGAGAACCACTTTTAGTATGCTAAATATTATTTTATTCACTCATCACATGCCCCAAGATGAGTATGTCATGGGAGAAGTAAATCTGCTGTTCCCTCTGTTGGTATCAGTTCCTACTTGCCTCATAAAACCCTCAGTGTGCAAATTTTGCTACAGTGAGTGTACCCAGAGATTAAAGTCCTGACCCCCACACAAGCAGCTCTCCATCAGCTATCCCATCAAAGAAACAGCAATCTTCCTATTGCCAGAGGAAAAAAACTGCTGTGCTTTTGAGAGATGGTTCTATACTTGGGAGGATTAAAGAATCTCCAAGGATAATTTGACTATACATAATTTTTTAGGACTTTACCTAGGTAAGCTTTGACTGAACTATAACTCACAAATAAGGTGACCAAACAAACACCTTTGTTTATCTATAACTGAAGGGGTTTCTGGGAACTAGACTTTCCATCTAAAACCAAGAAAGTCCCAGGCAAACGGGGCTGAATTGGTGACTGCCATAAAGCACATTTTCTAGTCGATGGTGAGGGTCCTATGAAGGCCACTGTTCATTAGGTAATTCATCATGAGAATATCAGGAGAAATTCTTGTCTGGTCTTCATACCATAGTTGTACGTCCCCTAAGGAGAAAGTAGATTGTTTTTATCTTCTGAACACTGTGCACTGTGTAAGTGAACAGGTTTCCCTTTTTGTCTTGGCTGCTGGAAGTCTTTAAGCTAATTATGTCAGACACAAATTTAGCTGTGCAGGTCACTATGTTTTGCACTTTTTGCATTGCTCCAGCAGCTACTTTGTCCCTAGCTCCCCCCACATCTTATCTTGCTCCATCTTAAACTTAATGATCTTGTTTTACCTTGACTGTATCTCTGCTTCAAGGCAGGGTAAAATAAACAATTGTTAACTTAGAGAGTATTGACCCTATTGAGAGTCTTGAAAATCTAAAATGATATGCAAAATTTATGTGTATCTCCACATATACACATGGCTTCTTGAGGGGAGGAAGCCTTACATTTTAACGGTTTTTTTTTTTTTCATACATTTTAATGATTTTTTTTTTAAAGGAGTCTGTGTTTCCCAAAATACTGAGAGTCATTGGTATAAGAGAACCAAAAACCAAAGAAATACTTTTAGTAGAAGGGCATTCAGAAGGTTGGAGTTTTGACTATAGTACTGGTATTTGAAAGTTTGGGGTGATGATATGGAGGAACATTGGTAGGGTGGAACATTAGATTGGCACAGAGGAGTGTTGGTGGGGTAGAATGCCGTCCTCTTCAGTGAAAAGGAAAGGGAACAAAATGTGGTATACCAGAAGCTCAGTATGTTCTGGAATGTTGATGTAACTGGGTCCTTAGAATGCCCCCTTTCTGATGTCTTGGCATCCTTCTTGTTAAGTGGCACCTTAGGGTTGGACCTCTAGCTGCTTCATTTTCTAAATCTCTCACATCTTCTAACCTGTAAGGGCCAAGTAAAGATTCAATTAGACGTTCGAACCTCTTGCTAACAGCATCTGGCTGACTCATGGGGTTTTATCAATTTCTCACTGAGATGCTTAATTTTTTCTGACTGTGGCCACTACTCTCCTTTGTGATCGGTCTCAAAAACCATGCAGACTTAGATCCCAGTACACTACCTTATCTGGGGCCTCCCTGGTGGCGCAGTGGGTTAAGCAACGCAGTATGAAGCAAACTGCAGTCACTGCAGCATAAGTTCGAACCCAGCTCCTTGCTGGGGAGGTGACCCATATGGCACAGCAGACCTCTCCTGCCTCGCCTGTGGCTCCCCTCAGCAGTGTATCTCAGTTAATCTGCCTGTTCTGCTCCCCACCCTCTGTCTGGTGAATCCTCTCTCTCTCTCTCTCTCTCACACACACACACACACACACACACACACACACAAAACTCTGGCCTAAACCCCAGTTCTTGTATGCATAAATAAATAAATCTCTCAAAAAAATACTACCTTGTCTACTTCTATGTCCTTAGTGTCCAGAGGGCAACACTATGGCCACTCTAGGGTGGCCAAGGGCTGTCTGGTCTGCAAATGGAGCTACTCGTGCTGGAGTTCAGCTTCTGGGGATGTGGAACTAAATACAACTCAGGATCCTTGGAATTGATCAGGAATAGGAGAAGCCAGGTAAGAACTAAGAGTGAGTTGAGGCTTCATTACCAGAGGAACTGGGTGCAAAGACCAAATCCAGGATCAGGGTAGAACCTAGAGACTGATATCCATCAACCTGGAGTTTAGAGTGGGCATAAATAGAGGAGCTGAAATGAGTACTGCTTCCTGGATGTTCTCTCCCCCTCCCCTCCATTCCTTCATTCAGTCAGTTAACATTTGCTGAGTCTCCCTGTGGCACACACTTCCATTTCCTGGATGAGGCCGTGTGGAAGAGACTGGCACATAGAAAATAACAATCTAGTGCAGTCAGAGCTGTGACATAGGGAAGCTGTAGGGGCTGTGGGACAGCAGAGCAAGTCCTAACCCTGTGTGGGAGTCAAAAATATTTCCTAGAGGAATGCGTCTGAACTGACTCTGAAAAAGAGTTGGGAGGCCTGGGGCACATCTGTGTTGTGGGACAAGGCACATGGAAATTCCCCAGTGTCTAGATGTGGACCTCAGATCAAGGTGCTAATGAGCTCAGACTGTCCAGTTCTTTGCGCCACACGAGTTTCATGTGTTCAGGTCTAATCTAATTGCCCTTATCCAGCTGCATGGGTCATGTGCTCCCTGACCGTCCATCTTGGTTACTTCAGCTTCAAAATGAGCTCCATAATGGTATGGGGGATGCTCGCCAAATTGGGAGGCAAGAGAACTGCACTAAAACCCTGAGTCTTGGGCCTCCCTGGTGGCGCAACACACTATGAAGCAAACCGCAGCCGCTGCAGCATGAGTTCCATCCCTGCTGCAGCCAGGGAGGCACATGGCGCAGCAGACCTCTCCTACCTCTCCTGCTGCTCCCCTCAGCAGTGTGTTTCAGTCAGTCTGCCTGTGCTGCTCCCCACTCTGTCTGGTGAATCCTCTCACCTCCTGTGACTTTGGCCTGTACCCCAGCGCTTGTATGCGTACAAGCGCTGGGGTACAGGCCAGAGGTGTGGGGGGTGAGAGGATTCACCACAGACAGAGCGGGGAGCAGAACAGGCAGATCAACAGAAGTACACTGCTGAGGGGAGCAGCGAGCACAGCAGGAGAGGTCTGCTGCACCATGTGGGTCCCCTCCCTAGCCGGTGGCAGAGATCGAACTCGTGCTGCAGTGGCTGTGGTTTGCTTCATAGTGCATTGCTTAACCCACAGCGCCACCAGGGAGGCCCAATAAATAAATAAATCTTAAAAAAAAAAAAAACCTGAGTCTTCATGCCATTTACCGCAACATGGATGGAGCTGGAAGGGATTATGCTCAGTGAAATAAGCCAGAAAGAAAAAGAGAAATACCGAATGGTTTCACTTATAGGAGGAATGTAGAGGAACCAAATAAGGGATTGGGGGAGGAGAAAAAGTATGATAAAGTAAAAATCAGAATAATAAGGCAACTACAGATCAGACACGTTCTGTAGGGGGAGGAGGGAAAAGGATGAGGACAGGGGTGGGAAGAGCCTGCGGTACTATGGTGATGCCTGGGTGAACTGGTGGGGGGAATTTCATGGGGAATTACGGTGTACAAACATGAGGGATGACGTAATAAATATATATCTAAAAAATAAATAAAAAACCCTGAGTCTTAAGTAGACATTTTATAAAAACGAACAATTATATATCTATCTATCTACCTAAATTAAAAAAAAAAAAAGAACCCAAGTCCTGTTCAGATGGCACTATGTGACGTTGTCAGGTACTTCCTCTCTCTAAGCCTCAGCTTTCCCATCAGTGAAAAGGGGGAGAGGAGGCAAATATTCCTAAAGGCCTCTTCCTGTCTGTGTGTATGTGTTGAATTCTGGATGTGCTGTTTTCAGCCTGCTCCTTTGAAACAGAAGCCGTGGACAGAGTGGACTCCATACAGGAGATGTGATTTGGGCTCTGACTTGCTTAGTGAGCCTGGGTTGATCAAAAAACATTCTGAGCCCAGTTGTCTCATTTGGCAAATTGAGTTTTTTGAGGCTCCAATGGACTGAATATGAGAAGATGATGGTGATAATGATCTGTGCACATAGCAGTTAATCTCTCGGGTTAAATGTGAACAAGTCTTTGAAAACCTGCCCCATGGCTGAGCAAACATTCCTAGTGAGGCTTTACTAAGGAGAGAAGGGAAAGCATCTCTGCCTACAACCTATATCTATTTGTTTCTTCCATCCCTGTGAAGTGGGAGTTAGTGAACCCACTTACTAGCTAGGTGACCAGTAAATAAACATTTCAGGGACTCAGTCTCTTCATCTGTAAAATGTAATAGGATCTGACTCAGGACTTCTGACGGCATAGTGGACGTGGACCGCTCTTGGCAGTCCAGCATGCAAGCACTTTATTTGGAGGAATTCCAAAGCTATGTGGAAGCCAAAGGGGCATCGACTCTTCCAGTGAGCCCCTGGGCATGGGGACTCATGTGGCCCATCTAGGCCATGAGTCTGGTGAGATCTAGACAGAGCAGTGAAGACAGTCAGATTACTTTAGGTGGCTGCAGTGGGGACATGAGGCCAGCAGTCTAGGTGAGCAGCAAGGTGCTAGGTGAATCCAGGTGCATCTGTTCTAAGCAGGTAGTTCCCGTGGCAGGACTTTGGCTATGTCCAGGTACCCCTGATTCTTGTCTAGCTCTCCAGACTTCCCATTATTTCAGTGAACATTCAGTAGCCTTCCAGCAAAGCCGCCTTTTGCTTAGTTTTGCCACAGATGATTTCAACTGTTGCAAATGAGACTCTTGGTTGGTATGGAGTAAATCATGTAACATGTCAGACACAGTGCCTAGTATATAGTAAGCTCTCAAAAAAACCACCCCCCCACCCCACCATCCCACGCTCCCCCCCACACATTAAGGTTCAGAGAAGTAAAAATGACTTGCCTGTGGTCACATAGTCAGGCAGTGGTGCTGGCACTGGACTGACCATCAACAAACATCATAGCAGTACACTGTATTTTGATATCACAACATGTAAATGTTGAACAATTTATTGTTGATAAACTACTTAAAAAGCCTCAAAACATCACATGAGACCCATGGGACCAAAATACTCTCTTTAAATAGAGAGAAGGGGCCTCCCTAGTGGCATAGGGTTTAAGTTTCTGCGCTATCACATCATTATTACTGTAGCCTGTGTTTGAACCCCAGGCAGGGAGCTGACCCACATGGCGCAGCAGACCTCTCCTGTCTCACCCACTGCTCCCCTCAGCAGTGCATTTCAGTAGATCTGCCTGCTCTGCTCCCCACTTTCACCCCCCAGGCCTAGCGCACTGGTGTTAGCATCCTATGAACTCACATGTCATAAGCTGCTATACCCAGTGAAGCAGCCCCATCTGAATAAACCGATACCTGGTGTGCTAACAATGTGGGTGAGTCAGCAGCTGCCTGTGAGGCCATTAGAAAGGGAACACCATGTACCACAACCTGCAGAAAGAAATGCTCCAGCAGCCATCAGGCTGATAGGGAATGGAGGAGGGGGGTCTGGGGGAGGGAGGCGGGGTAGAGGGTTTATGTTTGTTGCTTAGGGTGAGAGGGGACACTTGGACTCATTCTAAATTGGGGCCTCTTTTGCTGGGCCTACTAATCAAGGGAGGCTTTGGTTCCTGCACTGTTGGTAAAATGGTTTAATTGGATCTAATGGAAGAAAATGTGTGATGAATATGGATAATGCAGGTAATGAGGTCCCAGGAAAACTGGCTGCAGGAAGAGTGACAAGCTGAAACAGGCCTGATGGGAATTTAGGCTATGGTTTCATGGGTGGGTCCAGATGACGGACAGCAGGGACAGGCAGGACAGCTGCTTCTTCCCGGGGCCTAGGACCCTCCTGCTGACTAGGATCTCCACCCTACCTGGCCTCAGCTCTTGCCTTCCCATTTGTATGGAATCAGGGAATATCACACTCATGGGATTCTGGGATTAGACTCAGGCGCAGGCTTCTAGAATCATAGACCTTTACTATCACATATGTTAATTATAGAAAATGTCAGTCTCACAATCTGGCAATTGGAGACCCTTGGGAAAAACTTTGAGAGAGTCTTCTCCAATCTTGATTTAATAGCAACAAATGACATCTGTTGAGCACATCACAACCACCAACGTATTTCACATCTGTACAGCCATCACCCGGGAGTGGGACCCCCCTTCTATCTTCAGGTTAAGTAATGTGAAAAAGATCAAAATATGCTGTTTGGGACTAGAACTCAGCTTTGCAAGATAAATTCTATTTTAAATATGTCAAGGTTTTGATACCTTTGTCTTCTAGAGTGATAGGAACTCTTAACCATTTAGTATGATGTCCCCAATTGTGTAAAATCTGCATGGTTGTATACCATTTTTCTTTCTATATTCTGGCATATCAGGGCTCCAAAGTGAGATTAGCTTTGATGCATCAGCATCATCGGGGCAGGAACACTCTGCCATAGCTTTTTGGCAGGTTTTATCATCCAGCAACTATTTTCAGTTCACAAAGGACTTCAACAACATATCCAAGAATAGATTTAAAGTCACTAATGTAAAGACTGAACTTCAAGTCACTCTAGGTTTAGTCAGAACATGTTCTGATTTTCTCAGAATAAAAAAGTTAAACTAAGAAAAATGCAGAAAGAAGAAAAAAAGGGAAATAAGCGTCTCTGGATAGGAGAGCATTTACGCCTGCAGGAGTGGTTGAAGTCAAGGACAGGTGAGCCTGGGGAGGAAATTTGGCTGGGGAGTCTGCCAGTAACCGGCGGCTCCTAGCGTGGGGCAGATCCCCGCTCTTCTCTGGCTCTCAGTTTACCCGATCTCAAATAGGGATAATAATTCCTATCTTGGGAAAGTTCGGGAGTTTATCAGCCCTAGGGGAGATTTGCAGCAACTGGAGAAACGGCTACGAGATGGCGAAGGGGGAGGGGTGCACAACAGCAGGGAGCTGAGAGGGGCTTACGGTCTCCATGGTAACGACTGCAGCCGGCAGAGAAGGCGGAGTTTAGGGATCCGGAGCTGGAGGTTTTGAAAATGAAGGTTGCACAAAGAAAGCTGTCTCCTCTCTGGAGAAAAGTCTCCTCGGAGCTGGAGCTCTCTGCTATAAGACCAGCTCCCCTGCTCTCTGTTACAAAGAGGGAGAACAAAGCCCAGAAAGAAGACCCGTCGCTAGCGGTGGGCATTTGACCCTGGCTGTCTTGACTTCTAATCAATAACCCTTTCTGAACTTGGACGTTGTTTCTCCGAACCTTGGTTTTCCCTTCTGTGTAATGGCACTGGACAAGGGAGAGGACCTGTGGACCTTACAGCCCCATCCCATCCTCCAACATCACTGGGGAATAAGGTGGGAATATACTAGCAGTTGTCCACTGCTCCCCTCCCTGGGAAACAAAGGGAGGAACTAAGGGGCTCGCTTCCAAGCTGCAGAAAGGGGACTTGAGACCCTCAGGTCAAGACTGAAAATAAGACTCCACAGTCACCAGTGAGGGCAGGCAAGGAGTCAGCTTTATTTAGGTAAAGAGCAAGGAGAGAGATGCAGGGAGACCTCTCTGTGCTTGAAAGATTCCCCCAAGGTGCAGGGACTAGGGGGTCTCCATTGGCTTAGGACTGGGGTTTGAGAACAGAGGAATTAAACGTTATAGGCTAAGAAAGTAAGGATCTCTTTGACTTGGCTAAAGTCCGTTTGTCTGTCTGTCTGAGTGTGGTTCATTTATTATTGCTGCTTGTGAGCACCAATCGGTGCAGCTCAGCCAGTGGGGTGGTGACCTTGTCCAACATTAGCACCTTGTGGGGCTGTGTGCCTGCAGCTCCAGTTTGAACTGATCTGGCCCCAAGATCTGAAACTTCTTTCTTTTGGGTCTACAACTCCTTTCTTCTGTAATGGCCAGCTTGATGAGCTGTAAAAAGATAGCTCAGGAATGCACAGGCTGGGGGAAATTGAGTAATAAAAATGATGCATCAAGGCCTAGAGCTGTCAGTTTTTTTTAACTTCCTGTTTACAAGTCTGATTTAAAAAATGCCAACAGCAAAGTTCTATCCTTGAGAACTGTCCTATTCTTGTCCAGAGACCTTTCCTGTCTCAAGACAGTTGAAAGGAATAGATCTCTGGGCGCTCAAGGAGCTCTCAGTGTTCAATGAAGCAATTAGCAAACACAGGAGGTGGTGAACACTGAGAAGACTATCAGGCAGCCTAGGAAGCATAGCATTGTCAGATTCGGCTCTGGGTCCTCCCCTCCCAACAAATGAGGAGGCACAGAGTGGACATTTGGTATTCGTGGGATGAATATTTGTGCAAATGGATCCATTCATGCCTTTGTTCCAAGAGGTTTAAATAGCACCTGCTAGGTATGTTAAGGAAGGATTCACTCACTGAGGGCTGGCATGCTCCAGCAGTCTGGCTGAGAGAGGACTCCAGAACCTTGAAATGCACTGCTTGCTTGTCCTAGAACTTCCCAGCCAAGCACAATGTCTCCCATCCCTAGCCTCAGGAAGGATGGTTTCATTCTTTCCTGCTAGGTAGTGAGACAAGCAGTGGGGTCAAGACCTTTCCTTGGAAAAACTCAAAAAGTTTGTCAAAGAAGAGGGCTGGGCAAGTGGTCCCTGCTGGCTTCTTCTAGGAAGGCCCTCTTGTTTTTTGATTTTCTTTCCCAGCTAGCATATTGGAGTTTATTGGTAATGTTACAGGGCAGGGAGATAAGCACCCCAGAACCCCCAAACCTGCACTCTCTGAATGGGTTCTGCCATCTGCCGCATTAAGACAAACATTTAAAACCTTTAATGGAAAGGAACTTTAATACAATTAGGGTACAATACAGAAAGGACAAAGACTACAGTTACTAAGTTAAGCATCCAAAGTTACCCATCTCCTTAAGGGTTAAAGTCCAGCCAAATAGGATTGGCCCAAAGCAAGGCCCAAAAGTCTGCCACAAGTTTAAAGGACCTTTCAGTAGAGACCCACAGAAAAGGGTCAGAAAGAGTCAGACAAATCCGGGAGGAAAAGAGCAAAATCAAAATCAAGATGAAAGCTGCTATTGTTCACCTCCCCACAGGTCTCTCACCCACATCTGTTCCAACCAGTCCAAGACCAAAAAGCAAGCACAGTTTCTTCACATGTCCCTGTGCTCCACGTGCCTCCTCCTGGTCTCCTTGCTGCTCTCCAGCCTGCTTCCTTCTTCCTCCCTTCCTTCTGTCCTCCTCTGCAGAATCTTCTTTCCTCTGCTCAGCTCCACCCACTTAGGGCAGAACCAGGATTCTGGAACTTCCCCTCTTTCCTGGGGACGACCCTGTTACAGTAAGACCTCTTCCTCTCCTGGTAAAACAAAAAGAGCACTGAATTCAGGGTCTGAGACCTGGGTTCAAATTCTTCCTTTACCTGCAGCTCAACATGTGGCCTTGGGCAGACTGTTTTCTTCTCTGGTGTTAGTTCACTAGGAAAAGTCCAGGGACAGTGATCATCATAGTGGTGTAGTGAGAATCAAACAGGAAATGGATATGAAAACCTTCCTACTGTGTCACCAGCGTCATATTTATTATTTACTGTGAACCAAGTATTTTACAAACATTATAATCTGAGCAGCAATCCTGCTGCGTTAGTATTTATTATCCAAATTTAATATACAAGGAAACTGGAGCTCAGGGAAGAGGAAAAATTTGTCAATGTCACATAGTTAGGAAGCCACAGAGCCAAGATCCTGATCCAAGTCTTTCTGCCCAAAGTTTAACTCTAACAGCAGATCCCTTGGCATCTTCATTCCTTCACCAAATCATATATATTGATCATATACCTTGAGCAAGGTGGCAGCTGGCATATATTAAGGAATATGACATTATCAATCAGGGTTCCAAGAAGAAATAAATGACATTCTCAAATTAGGAAATTTGAGTTTAAGATTTATTTTATTTATTTTTGTGTACAAGAACTGGGGTGTAGGCCAGAGGTGCAGGGAGTAAGAGGATTCACCAGAGACAGAGTAATGAGCAGAACAGGGGGATCTACTGAAATACACTGTTGAGGGGAGCAGAAATGAAACAGGAGAGGTCTGTTGTGCCATGTGGGTCAGCTCCCTGGCCAGCAATGAAACTCATGTTGCAGCGACTGGCAATAGCTTGACAGCACTGAGACTTTAACCCCTACACTGCCAGAGAGGCCCAGAAAATGTGAAATTTTTTAAAAAGGGATTAGTTCATGTAGGGAAAAGGACTAAGGTAATAATCCAGGCAAAGTAATATTAGGACACTCGTTACTACCCCTAGGCCTAAAGGAGTGTGTGTGGAACATTTCGTCTCCAGACAATGCTATAGTGAGGGCTGCCTGGACAGGTGCTGTCTCTTGGTGGATAGATGAAGCCAGGTAGTGATGAACTTTCAGAGAAGAAGCCAGGGAAGCTTAACTGGGCTCCAGTTGGCCAATCCCCTCCCTACTAGAATCCAAATGGCAAGGTAGCCCTTGAGGTAGCCCATATAAACCATCCTCTCAAAGTCCAGAGCAAGATACAGAAAGAAAGGGTAGATCTGGAGTGGCAAGTAGAATATATTCAATACACATATAGTTTCTTTCCTCCAAGGAGGAGCTCACTGACAAATGGAGATGACAAGCATGTTCACAATTGTGATAAAATATGTGAAAAGAACTGTGTTAGTAATCTGTTGTCTAACAAACTACCCCCAGACATATGGCTTAAACAATAACCACTTATTGCTCATGACTGTGCACCGGCACTTTGGGCTGGGCAGAGCTGACGGTTTCCTATGGGTCTCCCTTGGGGTCACACATGTAGTTGCAGTCATCTGGTAGCTCAGCTGGGAGTTGGTGGGTCTCAGGAGACTCTGTGGAGCACTCGCCCACATTCTACATGGGTAATCTCCCAGGAGACTATTCCCTTCTCCTGTGCATACTGAAACTGCATTCTAAGAGGACAGTATAGGAAGCTGCAGGGTCTACTGAAGCCTAGACTTAAGAGTAACACAAAGTTACTTATGTCACTGCTATTGTCAAAACACAGAAACAAAGAATGGAAAAACACTTCACCTTGATGAGAAGGGTGGCAAAGTTACATTGCTTTAATGCAACACCATGTAGGAGGTTAGCATAATCTATCTTAGTGATAAGCCATGTTTCCATTGATGAATAAATAAAACATAGCACTTTCCATCTTATAGCATAGCTCTCTCTTTAACCTGTCACCCTTACCCCAGTAGCCTGAGAGCTTTCTTTTTTCTTTCTCTTTTTTAAAGATTTATTTTATTTATGCATGCAAAATCTGGGGTGGGGGTCTCCCTGGTGGCACAAGGGGTTAAGCACTGCACTATGAAGCATCTGCAGCCACTGCAGCATGAGTTCAATCCCCTCCCAAGGAGATAACCCACATGGCACAGCAGATCTCTCCTGCCTTGCCTGCTGTTCCCCTCAACAGTGTATTTCAGTCATTCTGCCTGTTCTGTTCCCCTCTCTGTCTCTGGTGAATCCTCTCATCCCCACACCTCTGGCCTGTACTCCAGTTCCTATTTGCATAAATAAATAAAGCTTTATAATTTTTTTTTAAAAATTCATTTATTTATGCATATAAGAACGGAAGTACAGGCCAGAGGTGTGAAGATTCACCGGAGACAGAGTGGGGAGCAGAACAGGCAGATTGACTGAAAAACACTGCTGAGGGGAACAGTGGGGAAGACAGGAGAAGTCTGCTGCACCAAGTGGATCAGCTCCCTGGCCAGGGATCAAACCATGCTGCAGTGACTGCTGATAGCTTCGTAGTGCTGAGACTTAACCCCTTACACCACCGGGGATGCCCTGCCTGAGATCTTTCTAAAGATAGGAATTGACTTATTCTTTCATTTCTCTATCCCAGAGCTCAGGGCAAGGCCTGACACACAAAAGATAATGGCTATATGTTGAATGACTATGACTAAGGGTAGAGCTGATAGAGGGTCTACATATCCAAAGCCCTTGGAGCTACAAGTGGTACCCTTTAGATATAAGGTTGGTGTTATATATGACACTTCTGTCTTATTGAGACCCTTCAGATATTGCCATGGTCCATCAAGGTCAAATTCAACTCTCACTGTCTCCACAAAGACTTATTTTAGAATGCTTGTAACTCTCCTGGACTTTACCATAGGTTGGCCCGTGCTGTCTAATTCTGCACTCTAGAGGCTTCATGGGTCAAACCTACTCCTCACCCCTAGTGAGTCCTATCTTCTATACTGAAGGTGTGGGACTCGTCACAGGGCTCAGCCCATAGAATGTCCTCAGTCAACACTCCCTAAGTGGGACCATCTACTCTGGGAGGCTTTGATCCTGTGAGATATGGAGAAGACAAGCAGGGAGTCTTTCACACCCTGTGCTCCACACAAGTCTGTGGGACAGAGGAAGACTCTGGTCTATGGCATGGGCCTCCGTTGTCCCATGCTCTGGTCCCCAAGCTAACTGGACAAAGACCAGAAGAACAGTGTCACAAATGGTATTTGAATGTCCTCCTCCTCCTAACAAGAAACGTTCAGGACCTGACTGTTTCTTGTGGAAATAGGAGTCATTGCTGTCCTTCAGACTTCTGAGATTCCAGGAACCAAAGGGGCAGAAGCTCGTAGATTCTAAAACAGAGCCCCTGGGTGGTAAACTTCACTTCAGTGTCATGAAGAACATGCGAGCAAGATATTATATAAGGTGCCTAGTTCTTTTCTATGACCCCAACTTTTTCTTGTGGGTTCCACTTGCCTTCAGGATAAAACCAAGTCCCTTAATATGGCAAAGGCTTCAGGATTTGACTCTTATTTCCCATCAACTCTATCTCTCAACATACCCAACCTTGATTCTAGTGTCTCCAAAGTGAACTACATCTTATTCCCTAAAATCACCCTATGTTCTCTCTTAGCTCTCGCCCTTTGCATTTACTGTTCCCTCTGCCTTGAATACATTCCGTCATTTATCAGTGGGTCCCACAAGATTTAATTTAGGAACTTCCTTCAAGAAACCCTTGGCTGGGTTCAGGAATCTCTTAAAGACGCCACGGTCATGAACTCCTTGATGATAGGTAGTGGCACTTCATTTAGCCCAGATTGTGGCAGAGAATTGTCAATCAAAATTGAATGAACAAACAAATGTAAATATTTAAGGAGAGACAGGAAAGCTACCTAGCAGGAGTGTTACAAAGGTGAGTGGCAGGTTCAAATATGTCCAGGTTCTAAGATTCAGCTGTTCTCTAGTTCCTGGCTGAAGAGTCAGACTAGTGCTCCCCTCCATCTGGAGCCCACACCCCAGTCAGCCACCTTCTCCCCATGCCCTCCGAGTGTTTGTTCTTAGGCAGGCACACACACACACACGTGTTCTGAACATAACGGAGAAAGCAATTTACAAGAAATAATTGCCGGTCGATGTGAGCTTAGGAACAGCGGTGAGTTCAGACTATTTCTGTCTGTGCATCAGCCCACCCAGCTTCCTTCTTCCTAGACGCCCTGGGGGAGGAGGCTCTGACTGCACAGGGTGGGCAGTATATTTCCGACCCTGGGCTCAGATAAGCCAACCCCTGTGAGAACTAGCTCTGAGGATTGATTGAATTCAAAAAGAAGTGGAATGTGGGGGATGGGAGGAGCTGGATGGGACCTGGGGTGTTTAGGTTAGCAAAGGCAGCACACACGGTCTCTTTTGCACCTAGCCTCACCTCATCCAAGCGGCTACTGCTGGGGAAATTCTAATGGGTCCACAGAGCCCCCACTCAGTGTGAGGTCTCCTCCTAACCTCCCCAGCTCTGAGTCCTCTTTGTTTTTCCTGGCCAGTTATGCTCAAAGGGTGGTCAGCATCACCTGGAACTAGTTAGAAATGCAAATTATGGGGACATACTCCAGACCTACTGCATCAGACACTCTAAGGGGGTGGAGAGGGGGCCCTCTCCAGCTGCTTCTGATGTCGGCTCAAGTTTGAGGCCATTGATAACCATTTGAGATTTCAGAACTTACAGATTGTCTTTTCCTATCAGAGCATGAACAGTCTAAAGGCCTAGGCTTTTATCAGATCCTTCCCTGTAACTTCTCAGAAGGCCCAGTGCAGAGTGTTCTGCAAAAGATTGAACTTATTGATGGGGATACAAATAGAGAGATGGAATCTGTCCTGTGAAAGGTCACACAGAGTCATCAGTGACTAAACCTCCTGCCTGGCACCCACCCCCACTACACACATAAATACCCTATGCTCTCTGCAACAATAATTTGCAGTTCCTGGGTTATGCAAGGCTCTCTCAGTTTTTGAACAGGTTGTACTCTGGCCATCATTTCTCCTGACCCTGTTTCACCTGGAAACTTTGACTCATCTCAGATGACTCAGCTCTCATATCATTTATTCCCCCTCAAGCTGCATGAAGGGCCATCCTGGGCCTGCAGTTCTTTTGTGTGACTTCCTCACACTCCACATGAAACCCTTGAAAGGAGCAGAAGCTGTGGCTAATTCTCTGACATTTCTGGTAACCTACACAGGTCCTGGCATAGACCAGGCACCAGTGAAAATATAATAAGTGGCAAAGATGCTGGATTTAGAATGCTTAAAATAAAAGAAATACACATAAACATATGCACTAGACAACAAATAAAGCAAGACCAAAACCAAGGTCTCCTGACTCCCAGCCTCGGCACTTCTTTGGGTGACTCACCCTACCAAGCCACCCTATCATGTGTCCTTGGCTGGCTCAGGTTCTATGTATAGATAGCTAAGAGTGACCATTTCATTGTCGCTAAATCCAGCAGCAGGTCAGGTCATTGTCAAATGTCAAGACCTGCTTTCAGGAGCTCCTGAGTTTTCCTAATCCTTGCCTTTTAGGCAAAACCTAAGACCATTGTAGTGGCCAGGAAAGGTGGCACAGGAGCAAGGTTCAGGATGGTTCTGGGCAGACGGGTCAGGGAAGGGAGGAGTCTTGGAGACTTCGGTGGCTTTTCATGCTTTTATTAGTAGAGGTGGCCAGGTACATGGCAGGCATGGGTGCTGGGGGTGCCGGGAGGCTGGCAGGCCTCCCAGTCCCCGGCACATCTCACCCTCTCGGCTATTTCTACTGCTGCTGTTCGCGTTGGTCAATACTACCGGTCCTGTTGGTCCTGTCGGTTCTCATGACGCCGCCCATTTAAGCCCGTGTCCAACTCAGGTGCGCCCACTTGCGCATGCCCACCCTGGAATGCTCACAGCATGGCCGGTGTCCATCATCACAGTGGTGGGAGGGTAGAAAGACCTGATTTCTCTAACCCTATACCATGTCAAAGTTTCGATGAGGACAATAGCTGGGAGGGAGAGTGGTAGTCTTTGCTACTTTGAAATCAGCTTAACAGTAAAAATTTGTTTTAAATTAATAATAATAGCTGGGCCTCTCTGATGGCCTAGGGGTTAAGTCTCAGCACTACCAGAGTAAAGGCCTGCGTTTGATCCCTGGCCAGTAAATGAACACACATGGCACGGCAGAGCTCTCCTGTTTCTCCCATTGCTCCCCTCAGCAGTGTGTTTCAGTCAGTTTGCCTGCTCTGCTCCCCGCTCTGTCTCTGGAGAATCCTCTCACCTCCCGCATCGCTGGTCTGCACCCCAGTTCTTCTATGCATAAATAATAAGTAAATTTTTTAAAAATTAAATAATAGCTGGTACATTGTGCTTTCCATTTGTCAACACTATTCAGAGTACTTTGCCTGGACTAATTTATTTAATCTTCCTCAAAATATCATCCCCTCTTGTATGGATGACAGAATCGAGGTACAAATGTTATCTAATGACATCATAATAATAATGTTATCAAATAAGGGAAGCAATAGGATTTGAGCCAGGTATTTGGCTTCAGAATTGCTGCTCTTAGTCACTATATTGTATTAAAAAAACCCATCTATAAATGTCAGTCATGGCAGCACTTCCATGTTGCAGGGTAAATGGAAAAGTTATCAGCTTTTCTGCCCTCCCACCATTGGTGTGATGATGGACACCTGTGGTCCTGCACGCATGCCTGAGTGGGCATGCACAAGTGGGTGCACCTGGCCTGAGATATGGGCGTCTAAGGGCGGCGTCACGAGGACTTCAGCAGAAGAGCATAAGCAAGAGGAAAGAGAGAGGAGGAGAGAGCAGGAGCAGAAAGTAAGCAGAGAGAAAGGCAGATGTAGCAGCATTAGTAGCAGAGGCATGAGAGGCTAGAGAGCCCAGAGAGTAAAGATATGCGGGCGGGGGGGGGGGTGCTAAGAGGGCTGTCCTGGCCCCCTGCTTGCTATGTACCTGGTCGCCCTGCTTGCTATGTACCTGGTCGCCTCTGATATAATGATGCAATAAAAGCCTGAAAAAGCCACCGAGGGATCCAGGACTCCTCCTTAACCCATCTGCCGGAATCATTGAGAACTTGCTCCATGCCCCTGCTGTCACCACACAAGTTTATGGCGAGTATTAGCTCTGTCATCTCACTGAACACTTGTAATAACTAAGCAAGGGAACTAGGGCTCAGAGAAGACTAAGTCACTTTAGCAAGACCACACAGGAGGTGTTCACAAGGAGGAGATGGTATTTGGCCTGTTAACCATTCATTTCTTCACTCACTTGTTCATTCACTCTTTCATACATCTGAGAAATCGAATGCTATTAAACATGACTGGGCCCTTTCTGTTCCCTGGGAAAGGACTCACTCCAACAGTGGGGAAGAGCTGCTGGAGAGACAGGAGTCACTTACCTCTTGGTCTTGGGGGATCCTAAGTACTCTTGCTCTGTGGCAGAAAGACCACGTCTGAGTTCTCTAACTCCTCAGGCTGACTGAGGGACTCCTCTGTGTGCCATAGGCCTGTGATTGTTTGGAGCTGTTGCTGACCATTTTACTGAGACTCATGTCTAATCTCCCTTCAGCCTATATTAGGACCCCCAGAGCAGTATATCTGGGTTCATAGTAGAGCCTGGGTGGGCTTGCTGGGAAAAGCCCTTTTTTATTCCCTTATGCTCCAAAGTCCCTGTGATCATTCCCCACCCTCACCATTCACAGAAAAGAGACTCCTGAAGAAGATGGTACAGAGATATTTATTGAAAGTTTATGGGGTCAGTCCACATGGGTCTAGACTGGGGACAAGGGTCTCCTCAGGGCTGCCCGGAATATCACTAGCGGTCACTGTGGCCATGAAGCAGTGCTGGAGGTAGTGTTTGGGGTCCACAGCAGGCTCCTCTTGGCAGTACAGTCGTGGGTTCAGGAAGAGGTGACTCTGCTGGAGAGGTCTCACTCCTGGCACCTCCACAAAATTGCCCATGTTCCCACTTTGGTCGTCAGAGGGCGCCTCCTCAGGGTCTGGAAAACAACAAGCCGAGGGCATGGGGCTTCCTTCTGCAGCCCTTTCCTCCCCACCAACACCACACACCCTGGCTAGTGTTCCAAAGTCCTTACCTTGGCAGCACTGTGCTCAGAGTCTTAAGTGCATCATTTGTTTAACAAATTTATTAACAGTAACAATATACTATATTATGGACAAAGGATATCAGTGTTTCTCATGAACTTAAAATTGAGTGGGGAGACATAAAAAAATCATTAGGAGTCATAAAGAATTGATCTAAACTATAAATCTATGAGGTAGAACTATGAAAAATCCATTTTATCAGTGAGGATACAGGCTTACTCCACATCTACAGAGAAGTGCTAGAAAATTTTAAAACATGCAGCATTCTCTGCTTTAAGAATAGATTCTATGACTCTCTTCATCTACTTCTGTCCTCCTCTTATATCTGAGCTTGAAAGGAAGTTTAGACTTATTATTCCCCATTTCCCATTCATGACTTACTCTGCTGCAATTTGCTCGATTTCTGCCCTTTCCTTAGCTCAAAACTTTTCCCCACTAAATCTCATGGCCATTCTAAGAACATCTCCCTGGATTAGTGAGGAGCATTTGACATATTTGAACATTCCTGCTTTTTTTTTTTTCTAATAGAAAGCGCATCAAGTGTTCAAGCCAGAAATGTGAGTTATCTCTTATACCCTCTCCTCTAAAAGTCAGACAATTTACCAGGCCCTACTGATGTCACAAAATCACCACCTGTCATATCTATCCTCCATCTATTTCTCTCCATCCTCAAGGCCACCATCTTAGGTCAGGTCATCTTCTGCCAAAACCATTAGAAGATCCTTCAGTTGGATCCCCCTTAGGTTCATCCTTCATGTGGTAACCAGAGAGATCTTTCTTTCTAAGGTCAAGTGCATCCATGTACTGTTCTTTCTTAAAAGCCCTCAATGTCTTTCATTTAACATCTGTCACCCTTGAGGGAGCTTTCAAGACTCTTCATGTACTGACTCCATTTCTTCGCTTTAGCTTTGTTACTAACCACTCTTTCCCCCAAGAACTCAATGCTCTGCCACAGTCAAATATTTATTGTGCCTTAAATAGATCCATTTCTTCCTTCACATCTTTGGATCTTTGCTTGTTTCTGCTGACTGGAATGACATTTTATGCCTTCTCTGTCTAGAAAACACCAATTCTTTAAAAGCTATTGATGGAAGAGATCCAGGAAAAATGGTGTCTCTGAAAATAAAGAGAAAAGTGAATATCAAGAAGGAACTCATACTTTGGGGTTGGCTACCCAACATCCATTCCACCTTTTCCTACTTGATAATAGCAATTATTTGGAGCTGGGATTGGCTCCCTCCCATCTCCAGGAATGAGAACTGATCTAAGTCACTCAGGTAATCCCATTCCTTTGCCTCATGACTGGGTCATCAGTGCATAGCATTTCCCAGGACAGTGATTAGTTTAGAAGTGGACACACGATCTAAGGTGGTCTAACCAGCGTAGAATTCAGGTCTTTTTTTTTTTGTTTTCTGGTTGAAAGAAATGCTAGCACCCTTTTTATTCTTCTGGCTAGATGGCAACAAACTGCATTAGTCCCAAGGACTGCTGGCAGCCAACTTACCACAATGAGAAAAGTCAGCCTGAGGAGAAAGTCAACAGAGGGCAGAACTGAGAGAATTAGAGGCTGGAGCCATAGCACAAGGACTCTGTGAACTTCTGTTCATACTGAGCCTAGAGCCTACCCTACTTTTGGACTTCTCACCTATAGAAGTAAATAAAACATTTCCTTTTTTGTATTTTATTTTGACCTTTCTAAGGTTAAATAATTTATTTATTTTTTTAAAGATTTATTTATTTATGCACACAAGCACTGGGGTACAGGCCAGAGGTGTGGGGGTGGTGAGAGGATTCACCACAGAGAGTGGGAAGCAGAACAGGCAGATCAACGGAAGTACACTGCTGAGGGGAGCAGTGGGCACAGCAGGAGAGGTCTGCTGCGCCATGTGGGTCCCCTCCCTGGCTGGCAGCAGGGATCGAACTCGTGCTGCAGTGGCTGCGGTTTGCTTCAGAGTGCGTTGCTCAACCCACTGCGCCACCAGGGAGGCCCAGGTTAAATAATTTAAGACTCATAAGAAAAAAGGGAAAGAGAAGCATCCATTATGTGTTCTACAGGCTTTCTAGAAAACATGGAGTTGTTCCATTGTCCACATACATGTGAATCTACAAGAAAGCTGATATTGTAGACATCAAGGGGATGGGCACTGATCAAAAAGAAATGCCCCACATATGTTACCATGGCAAAACTGGAAGCATTTATGTTACCCTCCAAGTGGCTGGCATGGTTATAAACTTGTAAAGACAAGATTTTTTTCCAAGAGCATGTCACTATTGAGCATATTAAGTGCACTAAAAGCCAAAGTATTTTCCTGAAATGTGTGTAAAATAATAATCAGAAAAAAGACAACTCCAAAGAGAAATGTACTTGGGTTCAATGGAAGCCCCTGCCCAGAGATGCACATGTTCTGTCCAGAGATGTGCACTTAGTGAGAACAAGTGGAGAAAAGCCTGAACTATTGAATCTGTTCCCTGTGAACTCATGGCATGATAGGTATGGGGGGTGGGGATGAAAGATCTTTGGATGATAGAAAAATAAAATAAAAATGCAAAAACTCAGAAGCTGGCAGAAGCGAAAAATAGAATTCACCCTCTAGAGTCTTTGACTTCGAACTTCTGGCTCCTGGAAATGTGAGAAAATAAATTTCTGTTGTTTTAATGCTGTCAGTTTGTGGTAATTTGTTGCAGCAGCCATAAGAAATTAATAAATATTTAGTAAGTATATGTTTGACTTTATGAAAACACCAGATTATCTTCCAGTAGCTGTACCTATTTATATTCACACCAACAATGCCTGACAATCCCAGTTGCCCCATATCCTCACTTGGTATTGTCAGTGTTTTTATTTTAGTATTCTTATAGGTGTGTTCTGCATTCTCATCATGGCTTTAATACATATTTCATTAATGGTCAAAGACAGTGAAACACATTTTCATTTACTTGTTTCCATCTGCATATCCTCTTCAGGAAGTTTCTGTTCAAATCTTTTGCTCATTATGTATTAGGACTGTTTGCTTTCTTTTTTTTTAATTTTTATTTTTTAATCTTTTTAAAGATTTATGTATACAAGAACTGGGATACAGGCCATAGGTGCAGGGGGTAAGAGGATATACCAGCAACAGAGTGGAGTACAGAACAGGCAGATGGACTGAAACACACTGCCTAGGGGAGCAGTGGGCTAGGCAGGAGAGGTCTGCTGCACCATCTGGGTCATCACCCTATCTGACAGCAGGGATCAAACTCATGCTACAGTGGCTGTGGTTTGTTCATAGTGCATTCCTCAACCCACTGTGTCACTAGGGATGCCCCATAAGTAAGATCTTGTACATATAAATACAATTGATGTTTGGTTCTGATCTTAATATGTGCAAAAATTATTAGCTCTAGGTGATTCTAGGAGGTTATTTTGCATGTCCATTCATATGTGTATGTTTTATAGATTCCTTGGGATTCTTTGTTATTTGAGCTTGAATTTTCAAGGCATTTCATTTGGTACAGGGGTACATAGTTCAAATTTCTATTCAGTGCAAAAATTCCCTTAGGTGATGCTCACATTTAGCCTTTTCCTGATTACCTTTCAGGTTTGGGGTGCCTTTTTTTTAACTGTTAAAAATTGATGAGACAAATATAATCCAGAGTGATGAGGGTGTTCTTTACAAGAGTATTTCAGGTCTAATTGTAAGAAAGTTCTACTTTTTTGAACCAACATCTGGCTACCTATGGCCTCCCCCACTGATCCCAGCTGCATTTCCTTCTTTCTTTTCTTTTTTTAAAAAGATTTATTTATTTATGCATACAAGAGCTGGGGTACAGGCCAGAGGTATGGGGGGTGGGTGAAAAGATCCACCAGAGATAGAACTGGGAGCAGAACAGGCAGAGCTACTGAAATACACTGTTGAGAAGAGAAGAGGATGAGGCAGGAGGGTTCTGCTCTGCCATGTGGGTCCCCTCCCTGGCTGGCAGCAGGGATGGAACTTGTGCTGCCGTGGCTGCCGATGCTTCATAGTGCGTTGCTTAACACATTGCGCCACCAGGGAGGCCCCCAAGCTATATTTTTTTGGCTCTTCACAAAGTCTCCTCTTTCTGTCCCACAATTGCCTTGCAGAGATCTGCAATCCTAGGCTGGGAGTCCTGAGTCTCCTTGTTCAAGTCCAAATGTCCCTAACTCTTCAATGGGTTCTCATGTGACTTGGTTCCAAACTAAGCTAATCACCTGGTTGATCAAATTCCCTCTTAAATTGTGTTACTCTGAGCAGCAGACAGTCAGAGTTCAGGGGAAACCCTTGGGCTTCTCGGAGACATAGAACTTTGACTTGGAAGGTATTTCTCATTCTGATATTAAATCACTGTGCTGTCTTGGGCGAGTTGCATCCCCTCTCTGGATCTCAGTTACCACTTACAAAGTGGGGCTGAAAGTGTGGCTAACCTAATTCTCCTGCTTCTTTTACTTGAATTTCACAAAAGGATTCCATCTACAAAATGAACTTCATCTATTAACTATTATCTTTCCACATTTTGTATTTATCAAAGAGCTCTGATAAGCAGGAGTGATCCCATGTGAATTAACTCCCTTAAACTAATACAATTCTAACTCAAAGAGAAACTTGTCCCAGTACAACCTATGAAATGTTGGAAATTGCTCAGAAGTCCTCACTGATCTATTTGGGAACCCTCAGAACAGCAGAAACCAAAGCTAGGAATCTGTGGATGCTAAAAAGTCACCACTGAGATGTGATGGAACATATTTTCTATCCAATTGGGAGTAAAAAAAAATGAGGCATAGGGGCTCTCTGGTGGTGCAAGGGGTTAAGGTATGGATATGAAGATATCCACAGCCACTGCAGTGTGAGTTTGATCCCTGGCCAAGGAAGGGACCCACATGGTGCAGCAGACCTCTCCTGTCTCGCCTGCTGCTCCCTTCAGCAGTGTATTTCAGTAGATTCATCTGTTCTGTTCTCCACTCTGTCTCTGGTGACTCTGCTCATTACTTACACCTCTGGCTTGTACCCCAGTTCTTGTATGCATAAATAAATAAATCTCTTTTTAAAAAAGACATAAATCTCTTCCAGATTTTATAACTCTGCTAATGCAAACTGAAGTTCCACTCACCTTTTACTTTATTTTTTAGCAGACATCACACTGAACTACCCTGACTTTTTTTTAAAAAAAGATTTATTTATGCATACAAGAATTAGGGTACAGGCCAGAGGTATGGGGACGGGTGAGAGGATTCATCAGAGACAGAGTGGGGAGCAGGACAGGCAGATCAACTGGAACACACTGCTGAGGGGAGCAGCGGGCGAGGCAGGAGAGGTCTGCTGTGCCATGTGGGTCACTCCCCTGGCCGTGCTGCAGTGGATGTGGTTTGCTTCACAGTGCGTTGCTTAACCCATTGCGCCACCAGGGAGGCCCTTTTTTTTTTTAAAAAAAAAAAAAAAAAAAAACCATTTCACAGTTCCAGGGCTCCCATGGAATATGTATTCAACGGCTTTTGATTTCATTGCCATAGTCTTCCAAAGAAGCCAGTGGAATAGACAGTAGTCCCACACTTGATCATGGATAGTTCTGCCTCTCCCTTTGGCTAATATATAATGGAAGTTAAAGTCCCACTACAGTGCCTGAGACCTAGAGGAGGGAGTTCCCATCTTTGAAATGATGCTACTTCTTCAAGCCAACAGGCACTTGGGGAAGAAGAATCATAAAGGCAAATATACCAATTTCTGTTTTGAAGTTACACAAGAAGATTCATGTTTGGCTCAGATGTTCTGGTATAAGAGTCTCCCAAATAAGAGAATGTTATCTAAGTCTCTCTGGGGTGGGGTAGGGGGGTTATTCTGTTATAGATAATTAACTGAGGCCCAGAGAAAGTCAATATTGACATAGCTATTTAGTATTGGATCCAAGACTCACTTTCCATTCTGCTTGTTGTGAAAACTTGGACTCTTTCCACAAAGAGAACCCTTGGTGTAGGCTAGGCACTATGATCCGGGCTGAGGATCCAAACTCAACACATGGTTTCTATTTTTGAGATTTTAACATACTCTTTGAGGAGACCTACGTGTAACAATTTAAGTGTCTGGTAATAATTAAAATGAGAGCTAACAATTGTCAGAAACTTACTCTGTGTCGGAGACTAATTAGCTCCTATATAAGTACATCTCCAGTTTTCACAACTTTCTTAGTAGATGTTTTTGTACACATTTTACATAATAAATCAAAGCCCAAGAGAAGTGACTCTCACACAATGAGAGGGACAAAGCGGGGGTTAAAGTCAGGTTCTCTGATATTCCAGCACAGGGCTGTGTCTTCCCACCTTTTCCAAGGACCTCTGTGACCAATTCTCCCAGTGCCCAGAACCCTCAGCCCTGAGTTTGAGACTAGCCTGTGGTGACCTGACAGGAAGAGGGGAGTCTCAGATTCTTTACCTGCTTATTAGAGATGAGTCAAAGTAACTTGAGTCAAAGTAACTCACCACTGAGGCTGTTTGGTTCACAGTTACCACCTCCCCACTATTCAAGTGTGATTAGTTAAAAAGCAGAGGGACCTGAGGCAACTGAGCCCTATCTGGAAGGTGAGAGGCACTGAGGGAAACTACTTTGCAGTGTGAGAACAGCTGTGGCAGGAAAGGGTCCTGGTCTTAGAGGTAAAGACCTGGCCACCAATTGGTCAAGTGACCATGGGCCTGAACAGTCTCTTACTAACTCTCAACTCCCCACCCCCATCTCTGCAGTGAGAGCATCAGACTCTCAGAAGTCCTTTAAAGATGACAAGAACTGGATTCTTGTCTTTAATTTTTTTCACAATTTATCTCTTATTAACTGTACCCAGGGTGGAATATCACTTCTGCACTTATCTCACTCATCTCATCTGCAAAACAGGGTTAGTAAACCTGGCAGAGTAGTTGAGCAGGTTAATGGGACAGTATATTTAAAATCTTTAGCATAAAGTCTTTAGCATAGTGCCTACAACAACAGTGGAAGTTTAGTTACTCTTCTGATCAATCTGGTTCCTCACAAAGTATCAGAGTAAGGAAACTAAGGTCTTTGTTGCATCCCAAGTTTGAGGGCTGGGGGTGATGGGACAGTAAAGAACATCTGTGCAGCAGAGGGGGCCTGTTTCTAGAAACTCTGTTCCATTTCCATTCTGCCTTTGCCAAGGCACTCCCTACTCTGCCTGTGCCCCCAAAGCTGGAGATCTGGACCCCAAGGGACAGTGCAATGCTCATAGGCTTTAGGGTCAGGGACATCATGTTCACTAGCTATGTAGGCCTGGACAATTCACTTGTAGGGTAATTGAAAATTATCAGGTTTTTCCACCCTCCTGCCATTAGCATTAATGATAGACCCCTATAGTCTTACACACATGCCTAATGGTGGGCACCTGGAGTAGGGGTGGGCATATGTAGGTGGGCACATCTGCACCAAGAGACTGGGCATATAAAGATGCTGTCATGGTGATGCCAGCAGCAGCAGCAACAACAGAGAAGTAGAGGCCAGAGAGCCCAGAGAGAGTAACGATTAGCCAGGGGCTAGGAGGCCTACCAGCCTTCTGCACCCCTGGTCCCTCTGCCTGCCATGCACCTGGTCACCTCACTACAAATAGTGTAGAAAGAGCAATAAAATCCTGAAAAAGCCACTGAGTGCTCCAGGACCCCTCCTTTACCCCTCCGCCCAGGTCATAAAGAACCTGTCCCGTGCCATCCTTCCTCTACACAACTCTCTTGGTGAGCTTTGGTTTCCTCTGCTGTAAATGAGGCTAATGATTCCTTCACTGTTCTACTGAAGAAGAAATCAAAAAGAAATGGAAGTCTGTGTAAAGGATAAAACTGACGAATGCAAGATAGTGGGCCTGTAACTGTCTAACATGCAGAATAGGGACAAGATACTCCTGGGTTGATGCCGTGGGTTAAGAGGGAGGAGAGAACAGCACTTAATAAAGGGGGTGGGGGGGACTAAGAGCTGAGTTTGGGCAAAAGGTAGAGTGCTAAAAGCTATCATTTAGTAAAAGGTCAGGAAATGCATTTTCCATCTTAAAAACAAGCAAAAAGAACAACACAAGCTTTCTCAAACCGGGAGACTGAATAAATCCAGCTGGTGGTGGAACAGTGAAAAATAGAGGGGGTTTTGTCTACAGGTCAAATGAGGAACAATATTTCCTTTGAGTTAGAAAGATTGGGGGGCAGCTGCTGGCAGGATGGGGAGAGGTGAGGGGAGTGGGACACAAATAGGAGTATCCCGTAGACCCAGCCTGGGGAGAGAGAAAGAATAGGACTTTGGAGGTAGACACATTCGAATTCCAGCTCCACACGTTATAAGCTATGATCACTTGAGCAAGTGATCTAAACTCTCTTAGACACTGTTTTGCTTCTATAAAATTGATGATAATAACACCTACCTCAGCTGGGGTAGTTGGGAAAATTAGATCAGACAGTGCACATAAAATTTCAAATACTGTCTGGCACATAGTAGGGACTTCCCTCTCACAGCACAGGAATAAGAGAGAAGTAGAGTTGGCTCTGCCATTCACTAGGTAACTTTGTTTTTTTTTTTAAAGATTTATTTATTTATGCATACAAGCACTGGGGTACAGATCAGAGGTGTGGGGGGGTGAGAGGATTCACCACAGACAGAGCGGGGAGCAGAACAGGCAGATCAACGGAAGTACACTGCTGAGGGGAACAGCGGGCACAGCAGGAGAGGTCTGTCACGCCATGTGGGTCCCCTCCCTGGCTGGCAGCAGGGATCTAACTCGTGCTGCAGTGGCTGCGGTCTGCTTCATAGTGCTTTGCTTAACCCACTGCGCCACCAGGGAGGCCCTTTGTTTTTTTTTAAAGATTTATTTATTTATGCATACAAGAGCTGGGGTACAGGCCAGAGTCCAGGGTGGTGAGAGGACCCACCAGAGACAGAGTGGGGAGAAGAACAAGCAGATGGACTGAAATACACTGTTGAGGGGAGCAGCGGGCAAGGCAGGAGAGGTCTGCTACACCATGTGGGTCCCCTCCCCAGCCGGCAGCAGGGATTGAACTCGTGCTGCAGTGGCTGCGGTTTACTTCATAGTGCGTTGCTTAACCCGCTGTGCCACCAGGGAGGCCCTCATTAGGTAACTTTGGACCTCTGTTTCCTCATCTGTAAAATGGAGGTAGTAGTTAGATCAGTACTTTACTCATATACTGTGAAGAGTGAATGAGATGCTCTATTTAGAGTCAGTTAATTCCTTTTAACTGTTGTATCATATTTCGTTTCTCTATTGATGAATATTTAGTTTGTTTCCAATAGGACAAGTCAAAATGATATCCTCTTTACAAGTCTCTTAATGCAACTATTTCTCTAAGGCAGAAATTTGAAATGGAATTACTGAGTTACAGGGATATACATTTTCAGTTCAAATAGATATTGCCAAATTGCTCTACAAAGTGCTTGTATCAATTTATATTCTTACCAGCAGTATAGGAAAGTATCCATTCCCTATATCCAACCTTCTCACACTTAATGTGAATCATTTTTGGATTTTGCCTATGTGATTATTTAAGAAGAGGTATGTCATGATTCCCTTAATTATTAGTAAGGCTGAGGAGGTTTTTGTGTGTTCTTTTGAGTTGACTATGATTTTTCTCATGTTTATTATTATTATTTTTTTTTAAGATTTATTTATTTATGCATACAAGTACTGGGGTACAGACCAGAGTTGCAGGTGGGTGAGAGGATTCACCACAGACAGAGCAAGGAGCAGAACAGGCAGATCAGCTGAAGTACACTGCTGAGGAGAGCAGCGGGCAAGGCAGGAGAGGTCTGCTACATCATGTGGGTCCTCTCCCCGGCTGGCAGCAGGGATCGAACTTGTGCTGCAGTGGCTGCGGTCTGCTTCATAGTGTGCTGCCCAACCCACTGCGCCACCAGGGAGGCCCTTTTCTCATGTTTAAAAGAATGTATTTGTGTGTGTGTATAGATGAATATATATATTATGAATATTCTTATATATTCTGCAGTGAAATGCTCTATGCCGGTATACCCCAGTATGTATATTTTGGATATCACTACCATCTCTATTTTATTTCATTATTTGCAGTAGTTGTGGTCTACAAAGTCACTGAAAACACTGAATTACAGAATACTGAACCATTGCTCCAAAGGGAATCACAAAGTTAGGCTTCTATGAACTTTTGGTTACTGCATTTTCATCAACTGATCAATGCATAACTTTAGTGAATGACACTCCTTTAGTATATATTATTGATTCATTAACATTGAACTCACGACTAAGAGCACAATACTTATGTCTGAACAAAGCTTATGTAACGTGCTTTCTCCACAAGCCACATCTCAGACTTGCACTTAAGATACTGCATGGTACTTCTGCACTATTCTTGGGGCCATTTGAAACTGTGATATCACCAGCAAAAAGGGGGGTGGATCATGGATTAAATTTACCACAAAAAGAACACTTGTTTATAGTAGGAAAACTGAAACAAAAAGGCAGAGCACAGACTTGTTCACTCAGCTGAGAGCATGTGTCACCCAACAACCTGGGTTTTTTGCTGTTCTGCACGTCCACATCTACAAATGACCTTGAAAACGCTGGTTGTTGACTTTAAGGTTACAAATGAATTTCAGCCAGCAGGCAACTTCACAAAAATGGAACTTGCAAATAATGAGGACTGTCTGCCTGTGCATTAATGTTAATATAGCTGTGCGTTCCTTGTTTTTCAATTTTATGTATGACTTATATTATTCATATTAGTTGTCAATTTGTGTTTGAAGAAGGCAAAGTTGCCATTTTTTCCTTTCTTAAAAAGTGTTTTGTTCATCTTCCTATTTTAGTCCATTTCTCAATTCTCTATTCTAGGATTTCTCAGTATCAGCATTATTGACATGTTGAGTCAGATGATGTTTTACTGTGGCATTCTGTCTTCTGCATTATAAGGGGTTTAACAGCATCCCTGGCCTCTGTCAAGCATTGCCCCATTTTGTCTGCCAATTTCTGAGCCAATATCAAATTGACAAATTCTTACACCTTTTTAAAATATTCTATTATCTGATAGGACTAAGCCCTCCTCTTTCTTTTCCAAAATTGTTTTGTTCACCTTTGTACCTTTACTCTTCTAGACTAATTTTAGAATTAGACAAATCCCATGAACCATTTGTTGGGATATTATTTATAGATTAATTTGGGAAGAGTTGATTTGCTATGATACTGAATCTTCCTATCCACAAACACATCTCATGTAGCACCATGTTGTTCTATGGCTTTTAGTGACTTTTAGGATTTTTCTCTACAAAAGTTGGAGTAACCAGGGCCTCCCTGGAGGCGCAGTGGGTTAAACAATGCTCTATGAAGCAAACCTCAGCCACTGCAGCATGAGTCGGCCAGGGTGGTGACCCACATGGCGCAGCAGACCTCTCCTGCCTAGCCCACTGCTCCCCTTGGCATTGTGTTTCAGTCCATCTGCCTATTCTGCTCCCCACTCTGTCTCTGGTGAATCCTCTCAACCCCCTCCCCTGCAGCTCCGGCCTGTACCCCAGTGCTTGTATGCATAAATAAATAAATCTTTAAAAATTAAGTTGGAGTAACCAGGCCAGGTCTGTGCTCAGCTTTTTTTGCCTTTTCTTGACACTGACTCCCAGGGGAACCAAATGAACCCTTGCACAGTCAAAAATCACCTGTCCTGCTTTGCACTGCCCAGCCACAGCAGGATTATTCAGTCATGAGGATCTGAGGGTTCTTGGGCTGTTGTTTGTCGAACAAGTTGTTGTTAACCTGGAAAACTTATCTTTCACCAATGCTTATCATTCAGCCCTCTCTGTCTTTCCTTGAGGTTTAGCTACCACCCACCCTAAATTTCAGTCCTACCATTTATTAGTTGTGATACTTTGAGCAACTCACGTAAACTCTTTCAGCCTTGATTTCCCCATTTGTTAAATGAAGATAATAATTCTCTTTTTGAATGTTCTTTACAAAATTATACTGAAAGATCTTTTGCCAGTAGGGACTTGAGCCTGTCTCAGTATCTTGCAGGAGGTGCTAAAAATTTGTACAATAAAGACTTGTGAAACAGCACTTTTTTTTTTTTTGGCCCCAGGAGGCTCTAGATGGCTTGTACTAATGAAGGGATGGGTAGTCCAAAACATCACCTTATCAAAAAATATCCGTATTTACTTTCTGAATCAATTGAATTGGAGAGCAGGCAGCACATTTTTCTTATTAATTCTATTTTGATAGAAGTGATATTAATACCAGTTTGCACTCCCCAAGGCTAAAATTAAAAGAGTGTCTTAGAAAATGCACAATGTAGAGTAACCTTTGTGTGACACATCAGATGCTGATTGTATCAAATTGTTTTGATAAGCACGGAGCACATGAAGAGTTGGGGATGGAAATGTTCAGATCGTGAACCTCCTGAGAGACGTGCTGTTGCTTTTGAATATTCCAGGAACACTCTAGAGGCAAATGTTCCAGACATCATTTCTAAATATCTTCCCTCACTGAAGGTGCTAGACTGCTGAATACAAGTGGATCAGGTGGCCTCTTACCTGCAGTCTGCAAGCTTAAGCCTGGGTCCAACTTTGTGTGGGGCTTTGAACTGATGAACAGATAACAAAGCACACAGGCTGTGACGATGAAGGCCAGGAGGACCACTGCTGCTATGGACAAGCCCACAAGAGCGCCAATACTGGGGAAAGAAGACAAAAGTGGAGATGGGCATCAGGAAGGGAGGAGGATGACAACATATAGGAATCAGCTGGCTTTGACTTTTTCTGCTTCAACAGACTTTTTTTTTTAAAGATTTATTTATTTATGCATACAAGCACTGGGATACAGGCCAGAGGTGTGTATGGAGGGTGAGAGGATTCACCACAGAGAGCGTGGAGCAGAACAGGCAGATCAATGGAAGTACACTGCTGAGGGCAGCAGCAGGCACAGCAGGACAGGTCTGCTGCGCCATGTGGGTCTCCTCCCTGGCCGGCAGCAGGGATCGAACTCGTGCTGCAGTGACTGCGGTTTGCTTCATAGTGCGCTGCTTAACCCACTGCGCCACCAGGGAGGCCCTTCAACAGACTTTCTGTGCCCCAACAAGGGAAAGGCCAGCTAGTCTATGCCAAGCACTTGTCACACACATAATCTAGTGTGGCTCAGTGTCACCTCCTAGTTGGAACTCAGTGTGTTCTTTTTCTTCTCATCTCCTTCCCTCCCTACTTTCTTCTTTTTATTTTTCAAATTTCAGATATTTTATTATTCAGTGTAAACCCCAACATAATATACCAAAATGATTTCATGCATTTAGAGGGGAAATATTTCCTGGTTAACTGGAAAATTGTGTAGATGGTTTCTGGAAGATTTTCTTTTAAAAAAAACAGCTTTATAGTGAATTATTTCATTTAGAAGTCTGAATCTTCTTTCTTCAGTTTGCTGTCATCTACCTTCACTGAGTAGAACTTGTATTGGCATTGGGACCCAGTTTGTTCCAGGGTCCTGGGTTATTCTTTCTCTCTCAACTGACATCTGGATTGAAGAAAGTCAGGTGTATGACATACATCTCCAACACCTCCAGCTCCATAAGTACAAAGGGGGATTGAGATTGGATACCTCTTGGCTTGACTGAAGATCTGGCCAACCATGGTTACAGGAGAGGCCTTGGGCTAGGAAGGAGAGGAAAACGAATCTGCAAGGCCCAGGCTAAGTCTTTCTTTTCACCTTGCCCTACTTTCTTCAACCTATTCCACCCAAGTGAGAATATCTTAAAGAGCCCTCTCCATACTGCTTTTTCTTAAAACTAAAGACACATAGGAGACCTTAGTTAAAAACCAACACTCATTCCAGTCTCAAGGTAATTTCTGACCCAACCTCAAATGGGTCTTCATGCTAGTGTAGACGCCATATCTAGAATTCTTCCTTGCCACTGGTCCCTCAACCTCAGCCTCACTGCCTCTGTCCCAACTCAGGCTTTGGTCACCTCCAGACAGCAATCTTTTTGTTCACTTGGGGGTCACTGTTTTTCCTGTTCCACCTAATGCCTTTCTATCATCTCCCCACATTGTAACTTTACCTGTCCTTGAAGTTTCATCTCAAATGTTTCCTTCTCAATAACGCTTTTCTTGGTCATCTTTCTCCCCTCTGACTTCTCCCATATTGGGTTAACTTGCGCAGGACACTTTACTAAGGATCTTCCACAGTTCCCACTTGGTGAGGTCCCCAATGTGATAGGGAACGAGCAAAGGACCTTGGGACCATACCTACCTGAGTTAGGACCCTGCTTGGTAACTATCTAATTGTGAGAGTTTGATGAAGTTATTTAACCTTTTGAGACTTGGCATCCTTGTCTGAAAAGTGAGAATGATCAAAACACAGTCCCTCACAAGTGGTAGTGAGGATGAATGATACATGTCATATTCTTGTCACATAAGTAGGTGTTCAACCTTCCTCATGTGTTTTGAAGGTGGATTCAAACATGTTAAATTGATTTTTGTCTTCCCCTGTACAAGTCCTGGCACTTGGTAGTTAGTAGATATTATTGAGTACCTAGTACATGTCAGGCACTGTGGAGTATTCTCTCAGTAGTAGGTAAGCAACAAGCTTTGATGGTGGGGCCTCCCTGCCTACCACTCCTTAATATTTTTTTCTGTCCAAGTCTTCCCTGATCACTGCCCCAAACTCCTGCTCTTGCCATTTCTTCCAAACTTTTCTCCCCGATAGCCAATTTTCCAGCTAGTTTTTGGCTCATCTACACTAAATACCTTAGGGCTTTGGATAGTCTGTCCCAAATGACTAAATAATTTGTTAGATACTCCTGTGATGAAATAGTAGAGAACTGTTAAAAACATGTCTTCAAATAATATTTAAGATCAAGGGTAAATTGTGGTAAGATAATGTTAAGCAAAAAGAGCAAACAACTAAATAGACAATATAAACTTCAACTTAAATAGACAAACATAAATATACATATGTAAGGTTGAATGTAAATGCACCAAAATGCTAACAGGTTATCTCTGGGTATAAGTTCTATTGTATCACCTTTGGTCTTATAATTGTGGAATATCCTGGCCAGAGTTTCAGCTGCCAGCATCTGTGTCTCTTAGCCTGAGAGCTTTCTTGGGCCTAGCATAATCTCTGCCTATATATTGAGAAGGTCTGAAGTGCATGAAAATTAACACCTCCCTTTTTGGACAAGTGCACAACCAGTGATTGACAGCACTTGGAATATATGCCATTTCCTGCCATCAGGTGGATGACTGAGTCTACAGTGGCTGGCAGAGTTCAGTAGGATTAAGCTCTGGTTACCCTCAGTGATGACTTATGGGTCATACCCATGGTTAGTTCCCTCCCTTCTTCAGCTCACTTCCCCATCCTCTACCAGTATTTTCTAGGGTCCCTGTCCATATAAACTACTTGACCTCAAATCCCTGTCTCGAGACTTGGAAAACCAAAATAAGACACTGGCTCACATGATTTCTTTCCCTTGTTTCTCCTGTCTTTCTATATTTCCACCCTGAGCATGTGATGCTTTTTAATTTTTATAAGAACTTGAATGAAACATGATTTTTCTCTTTTGGGATATTGCTTATAGGGATACCTGTGTTCAGGTTGGAACCCCACCCTTTACAAGGGACATCTATGGGTACCTGTATGGAAAAGGGGCTTTTAAAAAGTAGGGTCCTTAGAGGTGCTTGGGGGTAGATATTCCAACTCAGAGGTCAGTCAGAGAGTAGGCACCATCTCTGCTGGTCTTTCTGGGGACAGAGGAGCCAGTTCTAAAGGAGAGAGCAACCAACAGGAAGGGAGACTCCTGGGGGGAGGTGGAAATCTGTGCTTAGTATATGAGAAACTTTAAATGATCAGAGGTGTCCCATGGTGGATATACTGTCCCAAGGAGTGGCAAATTCCCTATAACTGGGCAAGTTAGTCCAGAATACCTGGATGAGGATATCTTTCAATGAAATTAGAGATTCCTGCTCAGGATGGAAAATGGATTGAAGAGCTGCTAACCTTCTAGAATTTTCACATATATGTGATTCTGAAACATAGATAACCCACTGTGACTCTTAAGAAGAATTAGAGGAGCAGTTTAATCTTTGTTAGGGCTTTTGAGTCAAGCAGTTCTGAGTTTGAATCCTGGTTCTGCCACATACAAGCTAAAAAATACTTCACCTCTTGATCTTCATTTTCTTCGACTGTAAAGGTCCCTAGCGCACCACAAACCTTACCTCAAAAATGAAAATAGTGGACATGTGTGCCTAGTCACCAGCTCTCCTTTCTAGCAAGGCTATTGCCTTTTGGTTTCTCTGGTGATGGAAGGTGTTTAGAAAATGGAACAGACATGATAAGACCAGCTGCTTCTCCACAGACTCTTTACTTTCTGAGATATGCTTTTAAGGACAGCAATTCTCCATGAGCACTATTCAAGTAAATAGTGTTTACCTGGAGATTTTTGTTTTTAAGTGTTGACTTTCATGAAAAGGACTAAATGAAATTTAGAACAAAACAAGGACTCTCCTCTGCAGTGGTGGCGCTGTCAGGAGTGTGCCAGAAGAGCTGGTTCAGTATTTCCAGTACACTGATCACCTAGCGTCCTAAGCACCCTCAGTTTCCCTCCTCCGCTTTGCAGCTATCTGTGATGTTAAGAGCCAAGTAATTGCAAGCCCAGGGAGAGTCAGCCCTGCCGACTGGAATCTTTCAGCTCCTCTTAGGGCCACAGAGTGGGAGCACACTGACTGAAGTCCTCACTTAATAACACCAAGATGTTCTTGGAAACTGCAACTTTAAGCAAAATGACCTATAATGAAAATGGGTCCTCAAATAACATCACTGGTTTTTTTTTTTCTTTCTCATCAACTAAACAGCACAAAACAAAATGACCTTACTTTGGATCTGCTGTACAATGTGACTTCAGAGGCCACCCCATTCGACCTGCTACTTCATCATCTGAGCCACGAAAGCACACCACTCTGGGAGACTCAGGAGGGACTATAGGAGGGACTGGGGAAGAGAGTGGCAGTAGAAATAAGGGGGTCTTGCTGGGTACTGAGGTACCTTGTCTCTGTGTCCCTAAGGGCTAGCACAGTACCCAGTGGAGAGTCAGGGTAAGGGTTTTTCAAGTGATCTGAGCAGAGCAATTTATAAGAACCAGGTGATATTTAGACAATTGTGTAGTAGAACAGGTTTGGCCTTGGGTCAAACAGGTTTGAGTTTTCATCCCAGTTCTGCCACTACCTCTCATTTCTTCCCCTTCCTCTGGGATACTCCCAGAAAGTAATGTAACCTCTTTCAAATTTTCTGATCTGTGAAATGAAGAGGTGATGTCTCAAATGTGTGAATACATATAGCCTGGATGGTCCTAGGTAATGTTCTTTCAATCTCAGTCTGCTATTACATTGCTAGAAGATCTTGGATAATTCACTTTCATATTTTGAGTTTCCTTTTTTCTACCTCTGAACCAGGGAAAAGAAACTCCCTTTTATTTTGTACCTACTATATACACTAGTCACTTTCATGCATTATTTCACAGGATTAATCTTTATAACTTTTATTAAGTCTATTGCTATTTTAAAGATTTAAAAAAGAGACTCAAATAATTTTCCCAAATTTGTATAGCTAATAAGTGACACAACTGAGGTTTGAACTAAGCTCCAATCAGCCCCCAAGTTCCACATTGTCTCTAGACTTCAAAGAGAAGTCAACATTATTCTATATACAATATGTTATATATTGATTTCAGCACCCAGTTCAGTGCTAGTCATGCAACTGTTCTTCAGCAAATACTCTATTGTTATACCTTATGTGTATGTCATATCATTCTAAACAAACTATGAGTTTCTCAGTGGTAGGAAATAATTCATTTCTGTGTCCTGAGTGCCTAGCACAGCACCTGGCAATAAGCAAAGGCTAGGATGACTGAATGACTGAATGTATGGATGTGTTGAGAAAAATTCATGTGATTCCTCAGGTTACAGATAGTAGCTGAAAGTGTAAGATCTGAAAATCTAGCCATCTGAAACCTTTTAGAATTATAGACCAAGCAATCTAGAAAAAGCAATTATATCAGTAATTGTCAGTGGCATATGCCAAATTGATTTTGCCTCTTTATCTAATTTGGTTCTAACCCTAGTCAGAAATTAGGGCAATGATTCATCACCTTCATATATTATATATGAAAGACAGACTCAGAGAAGTTTTAGTAGCAGACGATTCTTTCTTACCAGGAGGGCAGACAGATATTTAGGGAAAGGAAAATCACTGTCCTTTTTCACTAGAGCCTTTTTCCTAGAAATAGGTGGTAAATAAGGTACTATTTTCTAGGTGAGGCTTTTGGAGACTCAGAGAGATTGAAACCCATTGCGGGCCTCCCTGGTGGAGTAGTGGGTTAAGCAACGCACCATGAAGCAAACCGCAGCCACTGCAGCACGAGTTCGATCCCTGCTGCCGGCCAGGGAGGGGACCCACATGGCGCAGCAGACCTCTCATGCTGTGCCTGCTGCTCCCCTCAGCAGTGTACTTCCGTTGATCTGCCTCTTCTGCTCCCTGCTCTCTGTGGTGAATCCTCTCACCCACCCCCCCCACACCTCTGGCCTGTACCCCAGTGCTTGTATGCATAAATAAATAAATCTTTAAAAAAAAAAAAAGAAACCCATTGCCCTTACAACCCTACACAAAGGTTCCAGGAATGTTAGTGCTGACTTAGCTACCACCTTCCTTGACAAGTGGGGAAACTGAGGTCCTATGGGTGGAGATTCACCCAAAATTAGACTTCTATAAATATAGCCTGAGCTGGGCTTCTGCTGTGGCAGCTCAAGAGTGGTGCGTATTCCCAGCTCTTGTCATGGGTCCTAGCACATGCTGAGTGCTCAGTAAAGAGTGGCTGAAAGAATAAGTATGAGGGAAGGAAGAATAAGTTGAAGCTGGGCTGAGGCTGAGGTTGAGTTCAGGTGCAGCATCAGATGAAAGCTAAGGTTTGAGGTGCAGGTTTGGATGTACATCTAGATAGTGTTTGGGGTCAGAATTGGGAAGGAGAGGTGAGGAGGGATTGCAGGGAGGACTGTGAGGAAGGTTGGGCCTGGTGAGCAGGGACTGAGATGGGTAGGGGAGTGAGTAAAGATGAAGCTGGCCTTGGTATTAGAAAGAACCTGGTGGGCACTTGGGTGAAGGTGGCGTTTAGGTTTCCTGGAAGATGGGAGTTTGCTCTTAGGTATGTAATTTGGGAGCTGGGGGGTGAGCGATGGATGCCACTTTGGAGTGGGGTTAGAAAGAAGCTTTTTCAGGGTGAAGTTGGGGTGAATGTCAAACCTGAGTGAATAGAGGATGGAGTCTGGATGGGAGACTGAAGCAGAGAAGTGATTGCAAGGGGAAGTTGAGTTGGTGATCTGGGGACAGTGAAGGTTGGTTTTGGGCCTGAGCCAGTCAAGGCTGGTTGGGGCTGGATGTTTTAGGATGGGCTCCGAGGAGGACTGAGGGTTCAGCACACAGCTGGGCGGAGAGTGGAGTGGGGGAGCTAAGACCAGAGTAGGGATGTAGGTCGGGCTAGGGCCAGGGCCGGTACCTGAGCCACCACATGTAGCTGTGCTCATACGGGAAGAAGCTGTGCGGGTCGTCGCAGCAGTACTTGTGGTCGCGGAAGCCACAGCAGAAGACAGCGGCCGCCTCTCCCCCCGGCCGCGGGCAGCTGAAGCCGCCCACCACCTCCTGCTCCGTGCTCACGTAGCTTGTGCAGGCGCCGCTCATCGCGCCCCGCGCAGGGCCAGCTGCCACCTGGGCGCCCAGACGGCTGGCGAAGAGGAGACTCGGGCGCTATGTGGGACTAACGGAGGCAGAAAGAGAGAAGAGAGAGAGAGATGGGCAGATTTAAGCAGAGAGACAGAGGGACACACACAGAGACAGGCACCGCGAGAGGCGCGGAGACGCAGCGGTTACGGGACCGACAGTCCCGGAGGACCGAGAGAGGCAACCAGGTACGCGGACAGGGCTCGGCTGGAAGGGATCTGGAGGAGGAGAAGAAGGGGGAGGAGGAGGAGAAGAGGATGGAGGAGTGTCGGAGCGGTGGCAGCCGGAGAGCAGTGGGGAGGGGAGCAGGAGCAGACGCCCGGGCGACTCACGGAAAGGAGCGAGAGGAGGGAGCAGGACATGCGTCTCTACTCACGCTTCCCCCACCCGCCCTCTGCCTTTCTAGTTCAAGCTCAAGGTCTCAGATAGGCAACACGAGGTGTCCAGGGAGGTAGAGCGGGCATCGAAGTCACAGGCGTGGACTTCACACCTGCATTGAGCACTGACCTGGTGCTGGACGTTGTGCTGGATGCTGGGAATCTGACAGCGGTTCCAGGCTAGTGCAGGGGACAGAGGAGTGACCAGCCTAAAGATCAGTATGGGTGTAATTAACACATCGAACCTGCACAGTAACCCAGAGAACCAGAGTTTCGTTCTCTCTAGGATCTTACCACAGTGTGAAGCAGTTGTATGAAGCACTTACAGATCAAGGGTCCCTTCTGTTGGTCTGATGAACACTATGGACCCCTATTCTGGAGATTTGTGACTACCAAAAAGTAAATTATTTAGGTTTATAAAAGCTACCAATTATCTTGAATCAATATAAAAATTTCTGAGTGTACGTAGGGGAAACAGACTGAGAGGTATATGGCTTGACTAAGTCACGCTGAGCCAGGACTAGGGACTCCTGAGCTTTAATTGTTGATCATTCTCATTTAGCCAGTCACAGGGTGTTGGTGTCTGAAAAGACCCATGAGTCATATAATCAGTTATTGAGTCACAGCATAGAAAAAAAAAAAAAAAGAATAAAGTGCACTGCAGATGGTACTCTTTCATGAAATGTTATAATTACGTGTGCATATGTAGGTATGAAGGGATTATGGATTAACTCAATATGCAAAATGAATAACTTACTTTGAGTCAGGTCAAAAGGTTTGAAAACCATTGGCTTTCTCCATTGTACAAATGGACAACTAGCTCTATTACAAAATCTTTAACTGCCTTTACTTTTTACAACAGTAGGTAAATTAGGGAGCCTTGGGATTCCCAATTCTTCCATCCCTTGCTTTGGGTGTGTAGGGATAGACCACAGGCATCAAGGGATCTGGACTCAAGCTCTAATTCAGCCCCTTTCTCCACAATACCCCCCTGTGCTTCAAGTTCATTTCACTTTCTAGATCAGTTACTCAGATGTTAATGTGTGTTATGCGCTTGGCCTGGGCACTTGAGCCCCTGAGAGGGATCAAATCTGTGTCTTCCCTTGAGAAACACATGGAATGATGGTAGATGATCTCAGGACAGGGCAGTGAAAGGGGAAATGCACAAAGCATGTACTACCTGAAGGAGCAGGGAACAGTTTTGAGAGGGTAGTGTCAGTGGTGACTACATGCTTAAATATGAAAATGAAGGGAATTATTATCCCCCCAGAAAAACCTCTCCCCTGAGCTGTACCTGTACATCTCTGCAAACAGGGGGTGTTTGGTGTGGTCTAATGGCACACTTTGGCCTCTTCGTTAAATAGAGTGAAGGGGAGCAGTGTAATCCAGTGAGGAGAGAGGACTTCTGGACACATGGGGTTCAGTTAGGGTGTAAAAAGCACTCTTCTCTGGCTTTTGACAGAATTGGGAAGCTGCCAACAGTTTCCAAAGCCCTTTGTCAGCTCAGCAACCCCTTGGGATGAACCAAGAAAGGATGGGACCATCAGGCCCCTGAGAAATAATCCTCATGTCACACAGCAGTCAGTAGTCAGGCAGGACTGGCATCCAGGCAAGGGTCCTGTCTGGTGGTCTGATGAAGACTGTGGACCCCTAATCAGGAGATTCTTGACTACAAAAAGTAAGTTATTTAAGTTTACGAAGCAACCGATTATCTTGAATCAATATCAAAATATTTATTTTGTCTCTTTTAACATCTAGAGGTTGATCTATTAGCAATTATAATTTTGAGGTGGTGAATGCATGTAAACAGTATTTCAAGATAACACTACTGTAATGCAATATAAAAGTTTCTATGATTTTTATTTTTATTTTTTTCAAGATTTATTTATTTATGCATACAAGCACTGGGGTACAGGCCAGAGGTGTGGGGGGTGAGAGGATTCACCACAGAGAGCGGGGAGCAGAACAGGCACATCAACTGAAGTACACTGCTGAGGGGAGCAGCGGGCACAGCAGGAGAGGTCTGGTGCCATGTGGGCCATGTGGGTCCCCTCCCTGGCCAGCAGCAGGGATTGAACTCATGCTGCAGTGTCTGCAGTTTGCTTCATAGTGCGTTGCTTAACCCACTGCGCCACCAGGGAGGCCCCTATGATTTTTATTGATGAGAAAGTCACAGGTACCGCTACTAATACTGCGATTTATTGCTTAACTGCACGATAGGGGAAATGCAAAACTTTGGCTAGACATTAGTAATACTAAGGATGTAACTTTTTCCTATCCAAATTCATATACTCCCCTTGTACTCCCCTCTGGCCCTCTGGACTTTATGCTAAAATCTTCTGGTCTAGCCCCTACTTTAATGCTTGTTCTTTCATCATGAGCATCATGTTCCTTCCTTCAGACATTTATTTTAGACCTAATATGAGCCAAGCATTTTCTCATCTTGTATGTCATATAGTTCTTGAAAACTTCCTTTGAGATAGGTGTGATTCTTCCCATTCTGTAGACAAGCTAGCTGAGATTCAAGGAGGACAAGGGATCTACCCAAAGCCACACAGCTAGTAACTAGGTAGAGTCATCTCTTTTTCACTTCTCCCCAACTAAGTAAGGTCTGGGGACCAGAGTCTGCAATAACAGGAGTGGAGAGAAATGGAGTAGAAAGGAGGGGAAGGGAAGGGAAGGGAGGGGAGGAGAGGACATGCAGAGAATTGATATTTATAGAGAATACACTATAAACTAGAATTTGTGCTTTTGCTTGGTGTTTTGCATTATGTCCTTGAATCCTCACAAAAACTCCATTCAGTATTGCTCGGTTAAAAAAATTAGTCATTACATACATAGTCATTATAAAACCACATATTTTTAGACAAGACCCTCAAAAATTCTGTTCCGCAAATTATGCTTCTAGTTAACTTATTACATTTTATGCAAAATATCTGTGGTTGTCAGAGTATTGGAAATACTCTGTTTATTGAACAGGGTTTTCCTCCCTGGCTGTGCATATGGCAGATGAATTGAACTGGGGCTGCACATCCAGGAAAGAGACAGGAGTTAAGAGATATCAATGGTTTGTAACTATCCTAATGTTCATTTTTAGTTGTTTTATGTTGGAGAAGTTCACGGTATACAGTTTCATGAAAAATGAAACCATTTTATTTCAGTGTTATTAAAAAGGTCTGTCTCATTAGGGAGGGAATTTTTTTATTAAAAATAGATATAAAGCAAAATAAAAAGTACCCATAATCTCAGCACACAGAAATATTTATTTATTTATTTATTTTAAAGATTTATTTATTTATGCATACAAGCACTGGGGTACAGGCCAAAGGTGGGGGGGTGAGAGGATTCACCACAGACAGAGCAGGGAACAGAAGAGGCAGATCAATGGAAGTACACTGCTGAGGGGAGCAGTGGGCAAGGCAGGAGAGGTCTGCCACACCATGTGGGTCCCCTCTCTGGCCGGCAGCAGGGATCGAACTCGTGCTACAGTGGCTGTGGTCTGCTTCATAGTGCGTTGCTTAACCCACTGCGCCACCAGGGAGGCCCCCACACAGAAATATTTAATACTTTGGCAAAGAATCTTCCATATAAACACAAAAATAATTCTGTGCCCATTTTACCCATTGGAAAACTGGAGTCAGAGAAGTTAAAGAGCTTGCCAAAGGACATACAGGTGGTAAGTTTCAGTCTTCTAGTCATTTGTTACCTTGGTGTTACCATAGTGTCACCTTAGGCCACTCTCTATAGGAGGGCAGTAGTTAAGATAAATCTTTATTTCCAAGAGTTGAAGACCCTCTGCTTCAATTCCCTGCTACATGGTATTCAGTCCTAGATTTGTACTGTCAGATAATACACATAATCGGGGCCTCCCTGATGGCTCAAGGGGTTAAGCACCACATTGTGAAGCATCTGCAACCACTGCAGCAGTTGTTCCATCTTCCGCCAGGGAGGGGACCCACATGGCGCAGACCTCTCCTGTCTTGCCCGCTGCTCCCCTCAGCAGTGTGTTTCAGTCACTCTGCCTGTTCTGTTCCCTACTCTGTCTCTGGTGAATCCTCTCACCCCACACCTCTGGCCTATACCCCAGTTCTTGTATGCATAAATAAATCTTTTAAAAAATAAAACATGGGCCTCCCTGGTGGCACAGTGGGTTGAGCAAGGCACTATTAAGCAAACCGCAGCCACTGCAGCACGAGTTCGATCTCTGCCACCGGCTAGGGAGGGGACCCACATAGTGCAGCAGACCTCTCCTGCTGTACCCACTGCTCCCCTCAGCAGTGTGCTTCTGTTGATCTGCCTGTTCTGCTCCCTGATCTGTCTCTGGTGAATACTCTCACCCCCCACACCTCTGGCCTGTATCCCAGTGCTTGTATGCATAAATAAATAAATCTTTAAAAAAATAAAACATGAAATACATAATGGTTAGTTATATTCAAATTTCAGGTAAATAACTCATACTTTTTTGATATATAGTATGTCTCATGCTGTCCTCACTAATGCCAGGAACCAGTGTGGCCCTAGGACACCTGTTGGAGAATCATGGGACTCAAATGGTGTTGGATCAGAGGGGAGTGTTCATTTTCCAAGGGACTAGATAATGACAATGAAGTCAGTGGTCAACAGCATTCTGAACACTTACAACAGCCCAGCCATTTGTCATGTTCAAAGAATACAATAGTGATAAGGTGCATAGCAATGTCAAGGGAAGAAGAGAATTTCCGTCTATACAGTAGGAGAAAAGAATGAAAGAAAATATGGTGAGCAGTTTGTTGTTGCTATTGCAACACCAAAGATAAGAAACGGAGGAGTTTGAAACACAAGGATTTAGAATGACAGATGTAGTGACTGAGCCTTTACTCCCAAGGATAAGGATTAGGATCACACTAATGATGACATGTTCAAATTTGCTTTATTGAGCATCACTCAGCTTACAGTGTGAAGGATGAATCACAGGAGGGAGTTGGGGCCAATGAGATGAATTAGGAGGATGAAAAATCCTAAATTAGGAAAATGGTAGCAGAAAAGAGAGGGAGGAATTTGAAAATGTTAAGATATGAGTAGAGATGGCCAATTTTTCTTGCCCCGACATCATACTCCCTTCGTCTGTGTTATGGAGACCCCAATTTTTGTCTAGGCATATAGCCATGAAGAATAAAAGCTTTATTTCCCAGTGACTTCTACACTGAGTGTGCCTATGTAGTCCAAAATGTGGAGTGTGGTACAGTGCCCTCAGAGGAATAGGGCTGAATAGGATTGGGTCATGCTATGATGAAAATACTCTAGGGATGGCAGAACCATCAGCCTGGGTCCATAAGAGCAGAGCAAAGGTCCAGCTTTGACAAAGGTTGGAAATAAACTTCTGAATTATCTGATACTGTGTTTACTTAAGGTTCCTGTTATAGCTACCAATTCTCTGTCTTAACACAAAGTGGTAAAAGTTACAGGTAAGAGCTAAGTATAGGCGTAAAGGAGCTGTGTGGAGGAGAGGGAGTACACATTTTTGTTATGTCCAAGGCAGTGTGTCTTAAAATGTGATCTTTTGACCACCTGCAATGTAATCACCCTGGATGGGGCCCAGGACCTGCGCCAACAGCTCCATGATTTGTAGGGAGCCAAGCCTCAGAAATCAGTGACATAAGTCAGAAAGAAAAATACCGGATGGTCTCACTTATAGGAGGAATATAGAGATCAAGGGGAAAAAATAATATCGATAAAAGCAACAAAATAAAACAAAAATAAACAGACAACTACAAATCAGAGACATTCTGCAGGGAAGAGGGAGGGATTGGGATCAAGGCAGGGACGGGAAGAGCACAAGGGACTATGGTGATGTGCACAGGTGAATTGGTGGTGCAAATTCTATGGGGACTACACATAGAAAACAAACATTGTAAGAAAAAAAGAAATGAATTAGAAAAGAAAATAAATCCCTTCCAGCAATACCTAGTTTGCCCCTGCGGGTGCTAGGAAGTTTCAGGTCTGCCTGCCTTTCACAGGTGTCTTCATAGTGACCCATCCTCTGGCCAGTGTCAGAGCTGCCTGCTTCTATTAGTAGTTCAGCGTCTGCTTCTGCCCCAGGGTTTATTGCTGGTTTTCAGATTTAGGACTGAAGACAGGCTCTGTCTTGTCTGTTCATTATTGATGAGGTTAAATTAAACTTTAAAATTAAACTGGGTCCTGGGCTGGCACCCCCACTAGATCCCCAACCACTACATCACAGCTGTCCCCACCAGCACCATCAACACCCTAACCACCTGCAGAGAGCAGGATGTACCCAGCACTGGCTAACCCAGTGCTTGCTAAGAAACCACAAAGCAAAGGAAACTCGAATATAAAAGCTAGATTCCAGCTACTAGTTTTTGCAGACAGCCACTGACTTCTGCAGAGTCTGCCTGATTTCTGCCTTTCCTCCCTCAGAAAGTACTTTCAATAAATTTTGCTTAACTTCTAATCTCTTAGTCTCTGTGTATTCTTCCACAATCTGTACTGAGCTAACTAGACCCCTCCCTGCATTCCATATCCATTATCATCTCTTATCTGGGTTCTGTAAGATGCTGAATGGTCTCCTCTCTGCTTACCTCTCTCACCCTTCTCCTCATTACTGGGTTACAGGCAGCACTGGCTCCATTCTGTTCAACTTCATTCTTTGTTAGGGTGTTTGCCTGAGCCACACCATCTGCTCAGGACCTCCCTACTTTAAATGTCATTTTTCAGGAAGCCTAGAATGAACTCCAGAATGGACCCAGTGCCATTTTTACACATGCTTATGACTCTTTGTACATATGGGTGCTTTTCATAATTGTAATTATATAATAATTAATTAAATTATGTTTAATGTCTATCTCACTTCTTTTCTGAGTTCCATGACAACTGGGAACATGTGTGTTTTATTCTCTGATGCAGAATCTGACACATAAGTGCTCCAGAAATATTTGTCAATGAATATATATATGTCTTTTCCTACCATAATTTTCCAGGAAGTTCCCCATTGCCATACTCCCCTTCCTTTACCCTTCAGCTCAGCTCACAGAAGTGAATAAATAACTAAGATAGTCCTCCTTTTGTCTGAGGACCTTGGACCAGTTGATGTTGAAAGAGAATCATCTGGGAGTAAGAGAATTTAATAACAAACAAAGGCTTTTATTATATCCACTCTCAGAAATGAGCCCTCTCCCCAAACTCCTAACTGGTGGTATCTGGCTTGCTAAAACACTCTAAACAGTAGATGGTTAAGGGATCAGCAGTAAGATTTAAAGCAGACAACTAAAGTATTTATTAATAATTAAGCCTTGGCAAATAGCTAAACTCTTAAGTACCAAATATAATCTTTTAAAATTAATTTTATCTATTTATGCAGTTAAGAGCTGGGGATAGGTCAGAAGTGGGGGTGGAGGGGCGGTTGGTGGTGGTGAGAGGATTCACCAGAGACTGAGTGGTGAGCAGAACAGGCAGGTTGACTAAAATACACTGCCGTGGGGAGCAGCAGGTGAAGCAGGAGAGATCTGCTGCTCCATGTGGGTCCATTCCCTGACCAGGGATGAACTCCTACTGCAGTGACTGCAGATAGCTTCACAGTGCTGAGACTTAACCCCGTGTGCCAATAGGGAAGCCCCCAAATATATAATCTAATAATGTGTTTGTAAGTGTTAAAAGATAAGGTGTTAGTAATAATTCAAATATTAAACTATTCAAGTGTTAGCTGATAATTGAGGAATTAATTTAAAACTAAGTTGTTAGCAATACTTTTAATCAGTGACTAAAGTGACAGTTGATAAGAATTTTTTTTAAGATTTATTTATTTATGCATACAAGAGCTAGGGTACAGGCCAGATCACAGGAGGTGAGAGGATTCACCAGAGACAGAGTAGGGAGCACAACAGGCAGATTGACTGAAATACGCTGCTGAGGGGAGCAGTGGGAGAGGCAGGAGAGGCCTGCTGTGCCCTGTGGGTCCTGCCCTGGTCTGGGATTGAACTCCTGCTGCTGTGCCATGGATGCTTCACAGTGTGGGGTTTGCTTCACCATGCGGCACTCAACCCGCTGCGCCACCAGGAAGACCCTGATAAGGATTTTTTGACTCTTGCATTGAAAGGGGGCTTGAGAACAGCAGAAAGTTAATAAAGTCTAGGAAAGCCTTCCCTGGTGGTGCAGGGATTAAAATCTCAGTGCTATCAAGCTACTGCTAGCCACTGTGGCCTGAGTTCCATGCCTGAGTTCCATCCCTGACCAGGGAGCTGACCCACATGGTGCAGCAGACCTCTCCTGTCTCTCCCACTGCTCCCCTCACTGGTGTATTCAGTGTATTTCAGTCAATCCACCTATTCTGCTCCCCACTGTCTCTGGTGAATCCTCTCACCACCACCTCCATCCCCTCCTCCAGGCACCTCTGGCTCACACCCCAGTTCTTGTGTGTATAAATAAATAAAAATAAATCTAAAAAAATAAAGTCTAGGAAAAATAATCTGAGAAAGAAGAAGCATGCTGACTTTGCTTCCTGGTGAATGGGGTTACCCTCTAGGACATGTATTAGATCTCTTGTCCTAGGCCAGTGTGGCAGGGGGTGTGAACAGGGCATGTAAACATGTCAGTGCATGGGCTAGCTGCTCAGGGAAAGGAAGAAACAGGCAAGGCAGCCAGAAGATGAGGACATTTAAAATTATGCTGGAGGGGCCTCCCTAGTGGCACAAGGGGTTAAGCACAGCCCTATGAAGCCACTGCAGCTCAGACCAGGGAGGGGACCCACAAGGTGCAACAGACCTCTCCTGCCTCGTCTGCTGCTCCCCTCAGCAGTGTATTTCAGTCAGTCTGCCTGTTATGTTTCCCATTCTGTCTCTGGTGAATCCTCTCCCCACTTCTCCTCACCTCCAAACATAGGCCTCTGGCCTGTACTACAGTCCTTATATACATAAACAATCTTTTAAAAAAAATTTTTTTTAAGTAATCTTTCCAGCTTGAATGAAGTGTCTTTTCACATCCTTATCATCCATCTATTCTTCTAAAAATTATCTATTCATATGTCCTTTACCTGTCTATTATTGCAGTGTACTTTTGGTCACCAAATCTTTCTTTTTTTTTTTAAAGATGTATTTATTTATGCATACAAGAACTGGGGTACAGGCCAGAGTTGTGGGGGGTGAGAGGATTCACCAGAGACAGAGCCGGGAACAGAACAGGAAGATCAACAGAAATACACTGCTGAAGGCAGCAGCGGGCAAAGCAGGAAAGGTCTATGCCTTGCCATGTGGGTCACCGCCCCAGTGGGCAGCAGGGATCGAACTTGTGCTGCAGTGACTGCGGTCTGCTTCCTAGTGCATTGCTTAACCCACTGCGCCACCAGGGAGGCCCCAGGTCACCACATTCTTATTGAGCAGTAATGATCAACTTGATAAAACTAGGCTTGGAAGCTTTTGTGCCAAATTGTGAAACAAAGTGTTCAGCTGCAGAAAGGAAGAGTATAGGAAATAAGGCAGACGATTCTTCATTTTCATTTTTTATCAACCTGTATTATTTCACATTGAATATGTATTACTTTTGTAAGTAAAAAAATAATACAGAGAAAAACAACAACAGTAAATGTTTGGCTTGGGTTCCTGTCTAGGAATTCATGTAGGGTGCAAATTTTCATTGCTCACAAGTTTGTTTTTTGGTTGTGTTTTTTTCCCCTCCCTTTATGTGCAAGACCCCACATGTATTAAATGCTTCCTACTAGGTGGCACTGCCCTAGGCACTTTCATAGATTTTTTTTTTTATGCTAACCCTCACAACAACCCGTGAGGTAGGAATTAGCCCATTTTATAGAGTCTTAATAAGCAGATTATTGCTTGATATATTTCTGCCTGCCACATGTTCATGGGCTAGAGGTTCTTACTGGTCAAGAGCACTCATTAGTCAGGAGTTCCTATAGGTTGCACTAAGATACAAATAATCAAAATAATGGAATTTTTCCACCACAGGAATGGTGGGGTATGTGGGATGTGAGTACAGGAAGGAAAGTCAATAGTTTCTCCCTATGAAGCACCATCTGAGTTTGCTTGATCACATATGCAAGGTGAGGGAGGGATGAGGGCCAAGGGAGTGGAGGGAAAGTGGTTATAAGTCTTCTCGCTTCTTCAGGATGAGCTTTCTCACAAGTGCTGTGATCTGGGGCTTGATCTCCTCCACTGACACAGTTGGGTCCCAAGCCCCCACCACTTTTCCATCTGGGGCCACCAGGTACTTCCAGAAGTTCCAGGTAGGTTCCTTTCCAGAAGTCTCTAGAGAAAAGGAAAAAGGAGAGCAAAGTGTGCTTCTCTCTCCTGGAATTCCACTACGGTGTCCATTCTTCTCTCAAAGTGGCAGTTCTAATAGATTAACTAGAGAGCTTTTTAAAATCCTTTTGCCCAGTCTATACCCCAGACCATTTAAATCAGTAGCTCTATGAGTAAGACTTAGGCACTGGTATTCTTTAAAAGTTCTCCAGATGATTCCAGTATGGCCCAAGTATTAGGACTATTCAGGATTCTGTGAACTGCTAGATAGTGCAGCATCAGATCCTTCTTTATTAATGACCTCGAACTACTGAGTAGTCTATACCCTGTTCTGTAATGAATTGCAATGGTTTCCAAATGTTAGTTCATGCACTGGTTTGTATCTGAACCGTGGTGTGGGGTGGAGAGGGGATGGCTTAAAATAAACAGATTTTTGGGCCCTACTCGAGTAGGTCTCAGTGCATTTTTAAGAGATGCCCATGTGCTTTTAAAGAGCAGCCAGGTTTGATGTATAACTATAGAAACTGGGAAAGAACTAATAAAAGCACACAGGAAAAAAACAATATTAGGACTGACCCACAGAGCACAATTCAAATCTGCTTGTGCTTCTCACTTACTCTCCTAGGTGAATGGGCTGAGGCAGGGGTGTGTGTGTGAGGGATTGAAGGCAGTCAGAAGCAATGGAGAGAGAGGGAGATGGCAGACATGGAGCTGCCAAAGGAAGAGAAATGTCTGAGGGAGGCAAGAAACAGGGTCATAATGACAAGTTCAGCCTTTAACCCTTTTTTGTAGGTGCGAGGCTTCTGGGGCCGAAGGAGGGATAAATTCTGAAATATTAAGATCTGGAATTTTAACTCAAAAGGGTTCCCTCCTGTGGCCAGACTTTGTCTCTGACTCAGGATGGGAGATGCCCATCAGCCATTTTGGTCACCCTTCTCCATGCTGTTGCATCCCCAGTCTGTGCCTTGGTTTCTCCATCCTAAGTCCAAAAACTCAACTATTTCTCATTGACTAAAATCTGCGGGCTCATTCTCCTCCTAGGAGCCCCTGTGTTTGGCCACAGGACCCCAGAGAAATCCGTAAGAATGACTGAGGGATAAGTGCAAAGCAGCAGAGTGAAATATTCTTAGGTAGGAATACCTTTCAGCCCAACCTCAAAGATGAGGTGACCATCAACAGATCACTAATCCACCTGCAGGACTCTGGAAGGGTCCCAGGTCCGAAGCCAGTCTGTGGTTTCTGTTGCCCAGGGAGCCCATTGCCTCAGCCAGCTGAGGGAATGGAGGGAAAGGATCAGGACTCACGGGTCAAGTACTTGAAGGCAGGGTGGGCGCCAGTGCCGGTGACTGCGACCTTGCTAAACATGGGGAAAGAGACACTGTAGGTGCGGCGAGCAAAGCTCTCGATTTCCTTGTTGCTATCAGGTTCCTGCTGGCCAAACTGGTTGCAGGGGAAGGCAAGCACGTTGAAATGGTGGGGCCCCAGGTCCCGCTGCAGTTGTTGCAGGGCTCGGTAGTGCTGGTCTGTGAAGCCACACTCACTAGCCACATTCACCACCAGGGATACCTGGAAGGCAAAAACAAAGCCCAAACACACACATGACCCAGTGAAGAGGCAGGCTGTTGTATATAACCTGACATGCCCACATGGGTAACCCTCAATTAGTGTTCACTCTCATACAAGAATACAATGTCCACATAGGTACATGTGTATGCAATGTTCTCACAAATATACCAACACATGCACATAGGCAAAAAGGAAATCCAATATACAGAGGCTTACAGATATGTGCATATACATGTACATGAACATTTGAATAAGCACACAATACACATAAAGGGGCAACACATGCCCCGTGTTGCAAAGATACATTAGCATATATAATGCAAGTCCACAAATGAACATAATGCATTCACATACTGGGGACCTCACATCTGATGGTGGTCATATGGGGAGAGGATCGGAAGGGAGACTTGGGTTCAATCTCTAGTTTACTCAACTAGCATTCATCATTTGACACTGTAGTTGCCTATACGTGCTGATTTCCCTTCTAAAAGCATCATTTACCAGCTTCCCTGGACTATTTCTGATTTTTCTCTAAATCTGAGCATGGGCTTTGGAGCTGGACTGCCTGGGTTCAAATTCTAAATCTTAGTAGTTATGTGACTTTCTTTTATTTCTGTCTTAGCACTTACTACTACTAGGAATAGCCCTACTTGTTTCTCTCTCCGCTCCACCTTCTATAAGCTCTATTAATGTGGAAACTAGTCTGTTGTACCCGCAGGGTCTAACCTAGAACTTAGTGGATGCTCAATAAAAAATCGAATTAAAGAGTAGCAGAGGTGGTCAAGTGCTAACTAAACCTATTGCTTTCTGATGAGTTGCACTGGTGGGAAGAGCGGCCTAACTAGGAATGGGCCCTAGGAACATCTTGGTTCTTTGCTCAGAGTCCTGGATGAGGTTCCTTCTAGGGTCCACCAACATAGGGACAGAACACTCTACAGTTTACCAGGTGCTTCTACTGTCATCCCATTTGAAACTCACTAAGCCTTGGGGAACAATCAGGTCAAGGATTACTAGTATCCAGGACTCCCAGCATAATTGAGAATCCAAAGTTTAGAGCACTTTTTTCACTAAAGTTGGCATTGCTCTCAGGAAGAGAATACTGACAGTCATTTTGTTGTGGTGCATCCAAATTAGAGACCAACTCTCCACCCTTCCCACATCAAGGCCCAGGTTCATCCTAAGTGGACTTGGAGCATTCTTTATTCCACAGTGTGACATCCAGCCTTTCAGAATTGCCTCCCTACCCTTTTATCTTCCACCACTCACTGCCTCAAGCTTTATAAGCCTTTTAGCACAAAGGATTGAGGTCCCCAGCCCCCTCACCCCTTCCCCCCATTCCTCCACCACCCTTGCTTGCTGTTTGCTTCTGAGGCTCCTCAGAACAGTTCTCTACCTGGAAAGCTCTTCCAAGTCTTGCTAGAATCAGTCTTATTTCAAAGACTCACCCAGACATACTTTCTTCCTGAAGTCCTCTCGGTAAGGAGGTAGCAGTTAACTTGGATGACTTCGATAACTCACTCTGAGCTGGCATTTTAGGAGTTTGCCTAGAGAGGAGTTTTTCCAGATGTGTGGTTCTTTGTCAGACCGTGTGCTTTCCAGGGCTGTGTGACCCTGTACAAAGACCCTCCTTTTCTGACCTGAGAGTCCCCCTACTCTAAAATGGTAACTCTCTCTTGTATGGCACATTCATTTCCAAAATGCTTTCATTGGATTCAATATCAGCACTCCCCCTGTCCACGTGCAAAAGCGGGAGGGGAGAAACAAAAGCTGCAGGATGCCAGATTACTTTTTCCACCATGCACGACAAAGGCTGGGCCAGGAGGACATCAGCCTCTGAGTCCCGGAGAGGGAAATCCACGCTGGCTTTGAGAGTTTCCGGTTTCATGCGCGCCCGGCAGTGCCACGTAGTCGTGGGACAGACTAGGCGCGGGATCTGGGGGTCCCGTGCTGGGGAAGGAAAGTCCAGGTGGGAGGCTGGAGGCAGGAAAGGGCTGTGGGCCGGTGGGAGCCTCCCCCCCCCCAAAGCCACACCCCCCAGGGTCCCGGCGCAGGGCGCCCCCCTCAGGCCCTACCCAATCGGTGCCCGAGGGCCGCGGAGCAGACACTCACCGAACCGCGGTACTTTTCTAGCGACACCAACTTGCCCCGGATGTTGACCGCCTTGAAATCGTAGAAGTCCTGCTCCCTCTGCGCACAGGCGGCGGCCGACAGGAGCAGCCACATCGCCGCCACTGTTGCTCCCATGACTTGCTCCGAAGTGGTGGCGTTGTGAGGGCAAAGACCGGGCGGGGGAACCCTTCGTAGGGGGCGGAAGGAGGCGGCTCTGGCGCCGCGCGTCCAGGAGAAACGCTTTTCCATCCCCTTCCCCTCCATCGGCAGCGGGACTCTGGACCTCAGTGTCCCCCTGTATATTGCGGGATCTTTGGACTTCCGGACCCCCACGGCCATGGTTTTGGGATTCTGAAGTTGACACCAGAATTAATAGTCAGTGAGGCTCCCTCTAGTTCCAGGATGCAGTGACTTGGTAAAGAAGTGGGGGGGGGGGGGGGGGCGGNAAGGGGGGGGGGGGGGGGGGGGTGCGGAGAGAAGAAAAAAGCCAGTGAACCTGAAAACCCAATCTTTAATTAGTGCAGTGGCTTTAAGCTCATCCCTCCATCTGGGCCTCAGTTTCTCCATCTTTTCAGTGGGGCAAGTCTCGGTTCCTAAACACCAGTTGGTGTAAAATGGGAGAAATAGAATCATAAATGTGAAACACTTTGTCAGCTAATTGGTGCCTACAGACTTCAGATGAATCAATGAGCCTTCCTAAAAGGGATGGCATAGAGAAAGAGAAGTTGGAGGGGATGTTGCTGGTTGGGTTTCTGGGAAGTAGATTCTGAGATAGAGTTTGCAGTGCACAATGTTTGAGGGAACACTCTTGGATTGGCATCCGGGGAAGGGACTAGAGACAGTGGGAGTGGGCAGCGGATAGAAAAAGGCAAAGAGACAGGAGTGAGAAGGAAAGAAGGAATTTATTAGGCCCCTCCACCCCCACCCCAAGCAGTTTACAGGTCAGGGGTCTTTTATATGCCCCCTCTCTGCCAGGCCTGAATGGAAAAGTACCTGCAAGTCACATGTTGCCCTGCAGTTAGGGGTCGTTGTTTTGCTTCGGACCACTGTTCCATGGGAGCGGCTATGGCGCCAGCTTATTTTATTACTGGGGGCTACTGCTTTTCAATACACCCCCCTTCTGGGAACCTTCTTCCTGGGGCCCTGGGTGAGGGGTTTGAGTGAGGGATCTGTGTGGCCTTTCAGGCAGAAGTCCAGAACTCCATGTAGGTCCAAAGGATAGTCTTGGACAACCTCCCAGAGACTCGAGCTAGAATGGCCTATCAGTTATCCCCAGATAACTTGCTTTCTCAGATATTGATTTGCCAGTTGTTGACACAACTATTGTGGGGCGTACGACTTTAAAGGTGCATACGGTTTACTCACCGTCCATCAAATAGGGCATTATTTTTCAGAATGTTAATTGCAACCTCTTAAAGACCATGGAATGGACTTAGCTCAGACTAGCAGGGAGGAGAAAAAGAATTGATTAGAAAATATGAGTGGTGGGCCTCCCTGGTGGCTCAGTGGGTTAAGCAACGCACTGTGAAGCAGACCGCAGCCACTGCAGCATGAATTCGATCCCTGCTGCCGGCCAGGGTGGGGACCCACATGGCGTGGCAGACCTCTCCTGCTGTGCCCGCTGCTCCCCTCAGCAGTGTATTTCCATTGATCTTCCTGTTCTGCTCCCCGCTCTGTCTCTGGTGGATTCTCTCACCCTCCACACCTCTGGCCTGTACCCCAGTGCTTGTGTGCATAAATAAATAAATCTTTAAAAAAAAGAAAATAGGAGTGGGCCTCCCTGGTGGCACAAGGGGTTAAATCTCAGCACTATGAAGCTATGGGCAGACACCACAGCATGATTTGCATCCCTGGCCAGGAAGCTGGCCCACATGGCACAGAAGGCCTCTCCAGCCTCTCCTGCTGCCTCTCAGCAGCGTATTTCAGTCAATCTGCCTATTCTGCTCCCTGCTCTGTCTCTAGTGAATCCTCTCACCCCCCCACCCCATCTCTGGCCTGCATCCCAGTTCTTCTACACAAAAGTAAATTTAAAAAAACCTGTAATTTCCAAATAGTAAAAATTAGTGTAATATTATGGAACAGGTATGTGTAATCCAGATTGCAAGATAAACTATATTTCTAGTGGTTTGCATTCAAAATGTTAGAAAGTCACTGACATTAGACAAATAATATAACTCTCTGTACTTCTGTCTCATTATCTTTATTGTTGGAACTTTTTTATTAAGGTTACATTTCATTATCTTTAAAATGGGGATGATAATAATAATGCTTTCTTCCTCATGGGATTGTAATGAACCAACACATGTAAAGTGCTTGGTGTACAATAACATTTTTAAAAAGCAGTATATAAAATTTTATTTATCCTGGATGATTACTGCTATCTAATATTAGGCATAGAGATAAAAAAAGATCTTTTTATCTTACTGTATGAGACCAGTTCTACTGGTAAATACTGTGGCAATAGATAACCTTTAATGAGTAGGAAGCCACGTACCTAACCTTTTTTCTTGAAACCAGGAATGTTGTGGGGACTAATTGGGATGGTAGAGCTGCTGCCTTAGATTCTGTCTGAGGCTGTATCCTATTAATATCTCTACTGCATCTGAACGGTGCCCATAGGCTGTCTCTGCACCTGTTCTTAGAAAATTAACATAGCTCTGTTTAGAGCCCCTGAGGGGAGCAACTCAGCAGGGCTCACCTATTTAAGTATTCAGAACACTTAGCACCATGCCTGGCACTCAATAAATGTGGGCTAAGTTGAATTGGACTATTGATACTGTTGTGTGACCTTGATTAAGTCACTTCCATTCACTGGACTGGAGTTTCCTGGGTGTGACATAAGGGAAATTGCATGGAAGGTTATAGGTAGAAGGCATCTCTGATTTTATAGATGAGGATGCTGAAACTCAACTAGGGGAAGAGTTGTGCCCAAGTTCATACTCCCACTAGTGTGAGAGAGGGGTGGAAGTTACAGATGAAGTGTCTCCACCCCCTATAGAGCACTTTCTTTTTTTTTTTTTAAGATATATTTACTTATGCATACAAGAACTGGGGTGCATACCAGAGGTGTGGGGATGAGAGGATTCACCAGAGACAGAGCGGGGAGCAGAACAGGCAGATTGACTGAAATACACTACTGAGGGGAGCAACAGGCGAGGCAGAAGAGGTCTGTGCACCATGTGGGTCAGCTCCCTGGCTGGGGATCCAAATCATGCTGTGGTGACTGTCCATAGCTTCATAATGCTGAGACTTGACTCCTTGTGCCACAAGGGAGGCCCCTGGTAGAGCACTTTCTATGACATTGATAATGAATCCAATTCTATAATCCTAGAGCGCAGTTAGAGACAATAAAGAGACACATTGCAGTAGGCATAAATCTTGAAAAAATACATTATGGTGTACAAAAGTAAGATACTGAATGAGATACATAATCTGGTACTATTTATGTAAATGCAAAATATGTGCCCACAATATGAAAATGCACATTTTGTGAGCGTGATATAAACTGTTACAAAATAAATACACACTAAAAAGTTTTCTGTAGGGGTGGGCAAGGAAAGAGGTAAAAGGGAATAAAAGGCTTTCCTGGTGGCGCAAAAGCTTAGGGTGCAGCGCTGTCCAGGGTTAGCTGTTAGGATGCAGATAGCTGTCAAGCTATCTGCAGCCACATGGCGAGTTCTATCCCAGTCCGGGGAGGTGACCCACATGACGCAGCAGGCCTCTCCTGTCTTGCCCACTGCTCCCCTCAGCAGTGTGCTTCAGTAGATCTGCCTGTTCTGCTTCCTACTCTGTCTCTGGTGAATCCTCTCACCCTTTGCACCTCTGGCCTATATCCCAGCTCTTGTATGCATAAATAATTTTTTTTTAAAAAAAGGGAATAGATAAGTAAATAAAACAAGGGACAAGACTTCAAGGTCAAAGAAGACAGCTATGAACAGGGTAGTATATTTTACTCAACTCTGTACTTGAAGTTGAAATATAAATTGCCATAAACTTTGCTTTCTTGTGGATTTTACTTCTAGCGGTAAGTGTAAAACACAAAACAGATAGATTCTTTCATTGATTTCTAAAAAAACACCCCCTCCTGTCCTTGAGCTCTACCCTCCTTTCTCTCATCTAGTTTCTAGCGCAGCTTTCTCCTTGGTCTCCCTGCCTCCACTCTTACCCCATCCAATCCAATGCAATTCTCCACAGAACTGCCAGAATAACCTTTGTCACATACAAATCAGATTATGGTTCTCCTTTGTTTAAATAACCTTCAGTGACTTAGTGTGTGACCAAATGATCTAGGTGGCATGGGGCAGGGTCAAACACAAGAAGTTGGCTGCTGGGGTGTGCGGCTTAGTTCTGTCACTATTTTTTAGGATTTTATACAAGTCGATTAATGCCTCTGGGGATGGACAGTTATACAGTAAACTGTTCTTCTATTTCCTCATCTATAAAATAAGAATAATAGCTCCTATTCATCATATGGTTGTGGATTAAAGAAATTTAAGCATGTGAACAATTTCAAACACTTAGATATCATCATCATCATCATCATCACCCAAACCCCTTGACAGTTTGGGTTCCATGATTCCCCTCAGCCTTATTTCCTGCCTTTTGTTTCTTGTTGCTTATATCTTCAAGGCCTGCCCCCACTCCTCTACTTGGTATACAGCCACCTTATTTCAAAATTCCCTTCTCCAGAAAGCCATATTTCAGTCCCTTTGCCACAGATATGGTGCAATTGATGGGGAATTCTTTCTCTGTGCTCTTTAGACCCCTGTGTGTTTATCCTGATGTGTTGTGAATTTGTCATTAAGTGTCTGTTTGCCTGACACACAGTACCTAGTAGATGGTAGGTATTTAACAAATATTTCTTTTCTTATCCATGAATAATATGATACATAAAGCTAAGCTATCATAAGCATACAGCCTTAACAGAATTTTCAGATGAACACACCATATAGCTACACCCAGATCTATAAACAATATTACCAGGACTCTAGAAGCCCTCTTCATGACCCTCTCCATGGCTCCTCCCAAACTCCCCCATCCTGACTTTTGACAGTGTGTATTGGTTTTGCCAGTTTTTGTATTTTAAATGTAATCATATAGAGCATACTCTTTTCTATGTGACTTCTTTAGCTCATCTTAAATTTCATCCAATACTCTGTATTTTTGTATGTCATTGTAGATTGTTCATTCTCAAGATGTGTGTATACAATTAAATTGTGTGTGACTATGTTATAATGTGTTTACACACTCCAGTATTTCTTGAGTGATTGAAGAAATCTATTTTCTACAATGTAAGTTAGATAAGAGACAAGGTTTTATTATTTTACTAAATCCCCATCACCTAACACATGGCTTGGCACGGGGTGGGAGCCCACTGAGTACTTGAGGAATGAATTGGTGCACAATTCCCTTGAGACTTTGTAATTAAACTGGTCATTTCCCCATCCTTGTTGGGGCCCCAGCTTTCAGATCCCTGGGTGATGCAGGTGAGTTGCTAGGCAACAGCATGAGGTTGGCTCAGGGGTCACAGTGGAGAGTGTGCTGCAAGCCTCAGGCCGAGGTAATTGGAAACACTTCTATTCAGCAGTCTCTGAACTGCCTCTGGTTCTTCCCTACAGCCCATCCCCCAATCTCCCCCAAGGCAGCTGCAGGAAGGATCTTTCTAAAACAGTCCCCAGACTTTGGCACTTCCTTATTCCAAAACCTTTGGGTTTCAGTTGAAGAAACCAAGGTTCAGAAGAGTTGAAATAACCTGATCAGTGTCCAAATAACAAGTACAGGACTAAACCCAGGCTTGTCTGAGTCCAAACCCCAAGCTCTTTCTAGTATTTTGATTCTGAACAAATTGAATTTGGGGTGCCCATGGGTCATGAAGTGGAGAGATCCTGGATTCCCTCGGTCACATTCCTGCTCTCCCCATCTAAGCTTTTCCTAGAATAGATGTTTCAGTAAAAAATAAGAACCATGTCTTCATGGGAGATGGGATGACCTTAAAAGTTTCCCTCTAACTTGGTATCTGGGGTTCCCTTGATCTAGAGAGTAACAACATCAGGACTCCAGAGTCTTTGCATGACCTCACTGATCCCAAAGAAGCACAACAGAGTGGTAAGCATGTGACCCAGACTAGAAGAACAAAGCTGTCACAAAAGGATTTCAGGAGAAAGGAACATTTTGAACAATTAGTAGGCCTGGTAGAAACAAAGAGAATGTGGTGGATGACGTTCAGGTGTCCAGTAATATAGATTTAGGAGAGATTTAATAATCTGGTTGATACCTACTTTCCTGTGAAATTACAGTTCTTTCAAGCATTCATTCTACAAATATTTCTTATGAGCCATATACCCAGTGCTTCAACTACACTGAATTCTCACTGTTTCTTACACTATATGCAAAGGTTCTACCTACCTTCAACTTTTACATACATGCCAGGTTGGGAAACCAATACAGAAGATCTGTATTCTAGATGCTGGATAGAAAAAAGGCATGTGAAGGAAGGTTTCTAGGAGCAAGTGTCATCCAAATTGATATTAGAATGATGTGTGGTGTTAGGAAGTTCAGGAAGGGGGTACAGGGAACTAGTCTAAGTAGAGGAACATGTGTGAAAGCTCAGAGGCAAGACAGATGATGCATTAGACAACTGGAAGAAGCTTCTTGTTGTATATTCCTATATATTCTTCAAGTCTCCAGCCAAACATACCCTTTCTCATTTGTGGAATCATTACCAGTTGTCTTGGGGTGATCTGTATCCTTTTATCCATAAAGCTTTACAAAGTCTTTTCTTAATGAATTTATTACACTTTACTATCATTTATCTGGATTGTAATATTTTGTGTGCATTTGTCTGTTCCCCAAAAGACCCTACCTTGAAGTCAATAGCTATGTCTGATTTTGCTTTGCAATTGCAACTAGCAAATAGTGGCACTGAATGAATGTTGTTGATGACAGAATGAATTAAGCCATCTACATGTCTTTCTTCCCCACTGAACTATGAGTTGCTAAAGGGAAAGTATCCCCATTAATTCATCTCGGTGAACCCCCTTGGCTCTGAACACAGTGGAGAGTACACAGATTTTTAGAGACAAAGAACAAATACCAGTGGAGTCACGTACTATCTGTGTGACCTTAACCTTCTTTGCCTTCAGTTTCCTGGTGGTAAAGTGGAGCAATATTTCCATCCTCACAGAGTTGCTGTATATGTTGAATGAGAAAATGTATATAAGTTCCTAGCATAGTACTTGGCACTTAGAAAATGCTGGTTGACTGAATGGGCAGCTAGATGGCATAGCAGTGGCCTAAAGATGCAAGAGAAAAGACAAGCCATATCAATCTCCAGATAAAATTGGGTTCTTTTATTACAGGGCAACCCTAATATAAAATGGGTTTCCCTGACTGGGCCCTCACCTGCGCATTCAGAAGACTTTTATAATAAGTCCCAACTTCAGGCACACGTGACAAAAGTTACGAAAGGGTTTTTATTTTACAAAAGAAGGGGAATAATGTAGAAATAACACCAAGGGAAGAGAGGGATACAAATCCATAAATATCCTACCAGATCTTCCGAGCTGGCTGGAATGCAATGGTGTGTTGAGAGTGGGCTCTGAATCAAGTGAGATGGCTCCAAAGGAAGAGAAGGCCCAAGGCTCACCTCTCTGGTTTAATAGCCAGCCTGGCTGCTTAACTCCACCCTCAGGTCCCAGTGATCTACTCTTCGATAATTATATTATTGGATTTGTGGTTCTGGAACACTGGTGGTCTGGAGTGGGGGTTGGAGTCTATAAACCTATCTGTGTAATCCATTCAGGACTACATTTCCCCCTAACACTTTCCCTACCCCTTAACCCAACCCGGAGCCTCATTATTCTGGGAGAAGACTGAAGCTTTGCCCCTTCCATTCAAGGACTCCAAATTCCAATTTAGAATGCGTTAACTCCATGTTATACTTTCAGCTCCCTTAGATCTTCCTACTTTCCCCATACTTTTATTAACTCCCATAAACCATCTCCAAGTATCTGTCCATCTTCTCCCCAGACTAGGAATTCCCAGAGAGCTAGAATCAAGATGGATTCATACCACTGTTTCCTCAGTGCCAAGTACTGAGCTGAAGAGTCTGGCGGAAGAGCGTTCTCATTAATCACATGTGAAGTAGAAATATAAAGAACTAAGAGCCTGACTAATGCGTTCAGGGTAATTACAGACTCTAATTTAACTCAAAGACATCCCATTAAAAAAAATTTCTTCTTTTCTGGTAGAAATTTTCAATTTGGGGCCAATGACTTGGCTTATTGAAAGACTTAAAGCACTGTTGGTCTGAACCGAAGAAGGTTCAGTAAACCTTTTCTTGGCAGGACTCATTCCTTTCTTTCTATTATGTCGGTTTCTTTAAACAAAAAAGGATTTAAAAAATCTTTTTTAATTGATTCTCTTGTAAACACTCAAAGAAAGAATGTCTGTCCTGTGGCTGGACTGTGATTGGCTCTAAGAATAAAGTGGATGTCTCTTAATTGTAAAGACATGAAATGTCTGATCCTTCCCTCCTACATATTTAGTATAATTGGTGATAATTTCTCCCTCCCCCACTCCTTGATTGAAAGACAGCTCACTTCCTATTAGAAGAAAACCAGATCACTAACTTGGGAATCTGAGTGTTGGAAAGAGTTTATTTTACCAGAGCACTTGTCCAGAGGGAGCGGAAAGCAGGAAGCCTGCATTTTCTCTCTGCTTCAGTCCACCTGGTACCTGGACTTATCACCATGCTTGTGATTGGCCTCAGCTTCCCTCCTTCCCTACTGGGACACTTTGCAACCTTCGAAATATTTGGGCAGATGTTTCCTGTGGAAAATATTCCACAGGGCTGCCCTCTGTTATGAGGGTTCTGGTAGAAGTAGCAAATATTTGAAGCTGGGCCCCATATTGAGAAACTAGGAGGTATACTGTGCTTATAAGGGGTCTGTTACATCAGAAAATTCATGCTTAGAAATTCCTTTGCATTAGCAACAGTTAAAACCTTTTCTCTTTGTCAACAGGCAAATTGACATTTGTTGTGCTTTTAGCCCTAGCACCAATGAACTGTATAATTTTAGATAAGTTGCTTTACATCTCTGAAAAAATTTTTTTTTCTTGGAATGACAATTCCCACCTCCAAAGGTTATTGTGAGGTTGAAAGATTAGTCACATGAAAATCCTGGCCCATAATAATCACTAATACACTACAGCTATTATAAATGTTATACTGTGGATCCAAAGGCTCAGCCCTGTCCGGTTTCTGAGCCAATCTTCCCCAATGCGGGAGCAGGTTGTGTCACTTCTATTACCCATCTCCCCTCTAATTCTCAGAATGAGAATTAGACTTGGTGTTAGATAGATCAGTCATGAACCCTAATCCAGTTCGTACAACTGGTCTTCAGAAGAAATTCTCCCATTTAACACATGCTCCATGGTTGTTAACCTGAGTAAATTATACAAATCCTAACCCAGATAGGGGTGGGGACGGATCCTGATCCATTTTGGCCATGGTTGGCAAATAACTGTGAATAGAATGATAGATAACCCAAAATCACAATGTGCTTATCAGTGTCATTTGTTGCCTAGACTCTGGCTACCAATTTATCTGCATTTTAAACCGGAACTTCCTGTCAATCCACACCAGCTTTTAGGACTTCCTTTGGGCTAATCCTATTTGGCTGAACTTTTACCCTCAAGGAGATGGGTAACTTTGGATGCTTAACTTAGTAACTAGTCCTTTCTGTATTGTTCCCTAATTGTATTAAAGTTCCTTTCCATTATTTTTTTTTAAAGATTTATTTATTTATGCATACAAGCACTGGGGTACAGGCCAGAGATGTGGGGGGTGAGAGGATTCACCAAAGAGAGCGGGAGCAGAACAGGCAGATCAACGGAAGTACACTGCTGAGGGGAGCAGCGGGCATAGCAGGAGAGGTCTGCTGCGCCATGTGGGTTTCCTCCCCGGCCGGAGGCAGGGATCGAACTCGTGCTGCAGTGGCTGCAGTCTGCTTCATAGTGTGTTGCTTAACCCACTGCGCCACCGGGGAGGCCCCAAGTTCCTTTCCATTAAAGGTCTATGTGTGTCTTAATGCAGCGGATAGCAGAACCCATTCAGAGAGTAGAGGTTTGGGGGTTCTGGGGTTCCCCCTCTCTGCCCTGTTAACAATTTCAGTTATGGATTTCAACCCTCACTGCACATGAAAATAACCTAAAGAGGTTTTTTCACTGCTCATGCCAGTGACCCTGAGTATCTGATTTAGTTGGTCTGTGGTCAAGTGCAAATAGAAATTTCATTCCAAAAGCCACTGAGGTAGTTAGTTCTAGAATGCAGCAAAGTTTTGGTCGCTAGACCCAGTCAAGGAAATTATGTTTGTGGTGCTTATATAAGTCTCCTCATACCAGCACAGTGCTGAGAGACATATCTCTGACTTTTCCTTTTCAAAGTTCCATAGTTTACCACCCTTCCCTTCCTATTCACACAGCATTTCTCCAGTCAGGATATACTGCAATAGATGCGGTTTACACTTATTAGTCAGCAGTCAATTTCCAGGCCTGACACTTGGAAAATACTCTCAGATCATCTTGGTGGGTGTTTTGAGTGGTTCCAAACTTCTCAACCAGTTTTTGACATGAGGGTTTTAGTTTCCAACAGATATTTAATTTCATTTATGGAGAATGAATCTAGAATGCTCTATAAGTATTTGTACAGCATAACTGACACATATAAATAATTTCAGAGGTTCATACTGAGTAAGATATTTCAACTGAATAAATAAAATATCTAATGAAAAGGCTTTATTGAAGTTGAATTAACAAGTGAAAATAGATTGATGAATGATAGTTGTAAAAGATGTGTATAATTGGAGTTGTCATTCTTTATAAAACTACACATTTTAATGTTAGACAATAATAACTGACTATTGTCTGTCATGGTGGGTGATTAATAACTGTTATACGCCTCCCATTTCCTCTCTCCTATCTCCATATTTTTGTTACTCATTTTTAATTTGCCAAGATTCATAATGTTACATTTTACAACTATAATTCCTTTAGTTGAAATTAGTTCTAGATTTAGAAGTAATCTAGATTAGATTGTTCTGGACTTTAATAGAATCAATCTTCCTCATCAATCCTTTATGTGTTTTTATTTAAATTCATCTTGATTAGCTAGCATTAAGAAGGTTTTTTTTCGGGGCCTCCCTGGTGGTGCAGCGGATTGAGCACCGCTCTGTGAAGCATCCACAACACAGAAGCGCTTGTTCGATCCCAGGGCCAGGGAAGGGACCCACATGGTGCAGTGGACTTCTCCTGCCCTGCCCGCTGCTCCCCTCAGCAGTGTGTTTCGGTTGATCTGCCTGTTCTGCTGCCTGTTCTTCTCATTTCCCACAGCTCTGGCCTATATCCCAGCTCTTGTATGTATAAATAAATAAATTTTTTTTAAAAAAGGTTTTTTTCAACAACTTTGTATTCTTTGAATTCTTTCAATTTTAATGTTGATCTGTTGCTTTTTTTATTTTTCAAAGATTTTGTTTATTTATGCATACAAGAGTCTGGGTACAGGCCAGAGGTGTAGGGCATGAGAGGACTTCCCAGAGATGACTGAATTACACTGCTAAGGGGAGCAACAAAGAGAGAGGAGAGGAGAGGAGAGGTCTGCTGAGCTAGGTGGGTCCCCTCCCTGGCCAGGGATCGAACTGGTGCTCCAGTGGCTGCAGAAGCTCCACAGTGTGGTGCCCAACCCTGTCTGGTGGCCAACCCCTTGCACCACCCGGGAGGCCCCTCTGTTGCTTTTTTATTTAAATGACAACATAACTGGGTAAGATATTTATGGGTCACATTTTTCCTCAGTAATCCATAAACTTAGCAATGGAAAAGTCTGAAGCAAATCTGATTTATTCTTTCTTATAGAAAGCTTGCTTTTTTTAGCCTGAAGAAAGTGTTCTTTCTTCATATTTAAATTTAACATTTTGACTAGGATTAATCTCTCTTTTGATAGTATTGCTGGAGAATTTATTATTGGTCTATAATTTACTGAGTAACCTTGGGTAAGACCCTGTCATTCTTTGAGCCTTATTTTTCTCAAATATTCAATGAGTACAATTAACTGAAAGGATAATGAGTCCTTTCGTTTTGTCAGTCTATGCTCCCTGATTAGATTCATGAATGAGTGAGTAGGTAGTATTTTATATGGGTTGTTAGCAAAAAGATGTGTATAAACTGAATTTGGAGAATGGCTTTTGGAGATTTTCAAGGATTTCAAGTTATAGTGGGAAGATGGACTAGAGTAACCACATTCAAGTCCTTTTACATCCCTGAAGTGAATCTAAGGAAATGATTCCTCGGTATGTATCTATGACTGGGGCCTCAGTCAGCCAAAGTCTGGTGTCATGTGAAAGTTTAGAGTAGGAATGTATCTTTCAGTTCTCCTAACTTTATGCTGTCATCGTATCTTGGAAGATGGATGATTGGAAAGGGGGTATGTCTTGTCCAAGGTCACAAAGGAGTACGGGTACAGAAAGGACTGGAATTCACACTTTCTATTTCCCAATCTATATCTTCTCCTCTGCACTGTAGTATGATAATGAAATTTAAAAGAAATCTATAGTAGAGGGAGCCCAAGGCAGTTTGATAGTGCCTTCTTACCATCAAGTGAAGGAGTGGATCATCTATCTTTTCAGTGGGCACCTCAGAACACTTCAAGTGGGGGTAGGGAGAAAAAAAGGAAGATAGATGCCTTCCTCTTTCAAGTCCTACTTATTCTTAAAATCACAGTTTAATTCCTACTTCCTTTATGAAATCTTTTTGATGCTAGAGGTTTGGGATTTACCTTCTTTTCCATCATACAACCAGCCAGCCACCCAGCCAACCATTCATCCATTTCTTTAACAACTGCTGACTAAAAATGTTTTTTCCTCAAGGCTATTAGCTGGGAACTTATTAATGAATTGTTCGTGTCTATAATGTCATGGAGATACTATGACAGGAATAAAGACAATTATGATACAGTGTGATGAAAGGACATCCCACCTAGACAGACCTTCTAAGAAACTTAAACAACTTTCCATTGCGAAGTTTCTTACAGATATATTTATCAATTTTGATGGTGGTGTATATTAGTTATAACCAGGCAGTAAATTTTTAGATAAACAATAAAGTGACAAATCACAGCTATTAAGTTATTACTAAGAAAATTGCTAAATTATAGCACTTAAATTGCTACATTCTATACTAGACTTCCTATTTTATCTTAATTAATTCCCCTCAGCAGTGTATTTTAGTAGATCCGCCTGTTCTGTCCCCACTCTGTCTCTGGTAAATCCTCTCATCTCCTGTGCCTCTGGCCTATACCCCAACTCTTGTATACATAAATAAATAAAATCTTTTTTAAAAAAATGGAGTAGTTTAGTGCCCAAATGCACATTTCTGATAAAACTTAATCCTATTCCCTTGCACATATTTACCACTGAAAAATGGGCCAAACTTGACCCACTTTCCCTTTGTCTTTGTCTTTGACTTAGACTTTGAATGGTGAGCTGGGGACTGGTTGGAAAGGTCCTTCAATATTTTCATTTTATCCTGGGAGTAAAGCGATGCTGTTAAAAGATTTTTAGAAGGTAAAGTAAATGGTCAGATTTGTGTTTTTAAAATATGACCTTAGGGGCTTCCCTGGTGGTACAAAGGGTTAAGTCGCAGCACTAGGAAGCTATCTGCAGCCACAGCAGCAAGAATTTGAGCCCCCGGCCAGGGAGATGACATACATGGTGCAGCAGATCTTTCCTGTCTTGCCCATTGCTCCCCTCAGCAGTGTATTTCAGTGGATCTGCCTACTCTGCTCCCACTCTGTCTCTGGTGAATCCTCTCACCCTCCCACACCCTGGCCGGTACCCCAGCTCTTGTATGCATAAATAAATCTTCAAAAAAATAATAAAAAAAAGATATGACCCTGGCTACTATAGAGAATGAATTGAATGAGGGTTGAGAATAGAAGCGATAAACTGGGAGACTGTTGCAAAGGTTTCAAAGAAGAGAGTATGTGAGATGTAAATCAAGACAGTGATTTACAATGAGAATGAGTGAAAACAATGACAAAAGGAAAGATAGAAGAGCTGAGAAGTAACTAGAAGTAACAAGACTTAGAAAATGATTGGATGTGTGATAAGACGACTCAGGATTATATCTTCTCATTGCGCTTCCTCACATATACTCTCTGTAAATTTAAATTAAATACAGAATGTTGTGATTATTTTGCATTTATTCTTGTCTCCTCAAGAGACTGGGAACTCATTGAGTCCAGGAAATGTTTTGCTTTTGGTTCTTCCACACCACCCAGAGCCTTGCGCTGGAATTTGCTAGAAAGGTAAATTGATAGGAACCAAAGATGTGCTCAGTTAACATGGTGTGTGGCTGGAAGCAGTCATATTCTGATGTTCTGGGCCAAACTGTCAGGAAAGGTGAATCCTGGGTTGGCTTGACAGGGCAAGCCTTTGAAGAATCAGGAAGGAGGACCTGAAGAACAGATTAATTGAAAGCTGGTATGGAAAGAAGGCAGTGTATACAGAGGCCCATGTAAAATTTTTTGCATGAGGCATTATTCTTCAACTATTTGCTCTGCAGAACAACAATCCTTTTTTTTTTTTTTTTGCAGTCGACAATAATCCTTAATGTTGCATGAGAAGTGCTTCCAATATTAAATGGTTTCAGAGCCAAGAATGCATTTGAGTTGGGTGACACTCAGAGAAAGGCAACATAATATTATGTAATACCATACCGAGTTTCCTGAAAGCTGGGCCACTAAAATCATCCTGAGACAAATAATAGCTCTTGTTCATTTATTCAGTAACTTATTCAAAATAATTTTTCCTGAGCACCTATTATCTTACAAGTTCTGTTTCAAGTGCTGAATTGTGAAACTTATGATCTGCTGGGAAGACAATGATCAAGCATTTATAAAGATGGTAAATGACACAAATGAGAAATATAGAGTATTATAGGACCATACAGCAGGGAAGTCTAAACTTGTCTCTGGGTTGAGGAAGGCTTCTTTAGAAATAATGTTTCAAGTGATGAAATCTAAAGGATGAGTAGGAGTTAGCTAGATGAAGAACTGGGGAAATGAGTGGGAAGAGATGGTGGGAGTAGCACTGGCATGTGGGAAGACCCAGGGGCTGTATGGAGTCACATTTTGTTTCTCGAACTGAAAGACTGGAGCACAGAGGATAGAACATGAGACAAAGCTGGAGATACTGTCAGAGCTCAACTTATTTAGGACTTTGTAATGGTGTTGAAGTATTCATGGATTGTCTCTCTGGGACTGGCTTTGTTCTGGCTATAACAGATATATAGAATTGAATCAGACCGTAAAAGTTCTTTAATCTTAGGCCTTAAGTGGCTCATTAGGTAGAGACACTGACAATGGAGTGATAAATAGGATGATAAAAATAAGAACAATTTCAAGGGAATCATAAGATGTGTACTTATGAAATAAAATTATGTCATTATATTGTTTTTAATATTATTTCATATTTTTTCAAATTCTTATTAGATCAGTCAATTGTAGAACTCAGTTTAATGTTTTTGACATTAAAGAAAAAATGTCAGTCATATAAGCAAACAAACAATTTCTAGCATTGGTCTTGCTTATGAACTTTATACTGCAGCTTTCTTTTCTTTTCATTAACTCTCATTCACCTTTTGAGGATTCTGCTGAACTAACCCCCTCCCTCTATACTCTCTGGGTAGATTTAGAAATCTTCACCTCTCTGCTCCTTAAGGACCCTTGCATATAGCTCATTATAGCATTTATCACAATAAATATTTATTTTGGTCCTCCCTGGTGGCGCAGTGGGTTGAGCAGCCCACTGAAGCATCCACAGCACAGCAGTACGAGTTTGATCCCAGGGAGGGGACCCACATGGTGCAGCAGACCTCTCCTGTCTCGCCTGCTGCTCCCCTCAGTAGTGTATTTCAGTCGATCTCCCTGTTCTGCTCTCCGCTCTGTCTCTGATGAATCCTCTCACCTTCCCCTCCTCTGGCCTATGCCCCTGCTCTTGTATGTGTAAATTAAAAATCTTTTAAAAAATAAATAAATTTAAAAAAAATATTTATGCATACAAGAACTGGGGTACAGGCCAGAGGTGTGAAGGGTGAAAGGATTCACCAGAGACAGAGCAGGGAGCAGAACAGGCAGGTCGACCGAAACACACTGCTGAGGGGAGCAGCGGGCCAGGCAGGAGAGGTCTGCCTGAGCCATGTGGGTCACCTCCCTGGCCAGAGGCAGGGATCGAACTCATGCTACAGTGGCTGCAGTTTGTTCATAGTGTGTTGCTTAACCCACTGCGCCACCAGGGAGGCCCCCCCAAAAAATTATTGTATTTCCTATGTCCCCATGAGACTTCCTCCCCACTAGACTTCTTCAGCACGGAGACTTTGTCTTGCTCATTCTACAATCAGTCATTCAACAGATATTCATCATGTACCTACTATATACCACTCATTAGGTTGGGTGCTACAGATTCAATGATTACCTCAATAGTCCTTAGTCTCACAGAGTTTACAGTCTAGAAAAGTAAGTAGGCAATCCAGCAAGTATGACAAATACTATAGTAAGGAAAATATGGGGAGCCCAGAGCAGGCCCACCTAATGTACTTTAGTAGGATCAGGAAGACTTTCAGAAGGAAATAATTTGAGATGTGTGAAGGATAAGCTGGAAAAGTGGTAGTTGTGGGACCAGAGCTGAGAGAGCGTAACACATTTCATAGTGCGCTGCTTAACCCACTGCGCCACCAGGGAGGCCCGAGCGTAACACATTTAAGATTGAAAAATAGGGGTCTCTCTGGTGGCGCAAGGGGTTAAGTCTCAGGCGCTATGAAGCTATCAAAAGCCACTGCAACACTAGTTAGAGCCCACCCACTACTCCCTTCAGCAATGTATTTCAGTCTATCCTTGTTCTGTTCCCTACTGTCTCTGGTGAGTTCTCTTACCCCCTGCACCTCTGGCCTATAACCCAGTTCTTGTATGCATAAATAAATCTTTTTTAAAAAAAAAGATTGAAAAATATTCATAGAGCAGTAGAGTTTTGGGGGCAAATAGTGGAGCTTGGTGAGGTAGGGGCTAGTTAGAAATAGATGTTTAACGTGTTGGTGTACACATAGAAACTATTATGCAAATATTTGTTGGATGAATGAGTAAGCCATTCCAAAATGTGAGGAAATGAAACCTTTGGGAAAGCTTGTTCTAGAGTAATTTTTTAAAAAAAGATAACTTTATTTATGTGTACAAGAACTGGGGTACAGGCCAGAGGTGTGGCAGGTGAGAGGATTCACCAGAAACAGAACAGGCAGATTGACTGAAAAACACTGCTGAGGGGAGCAGCGGGTGAGGCAGGAGAGGTTTGCTGCCCCATGTGGGTCAGCTGCCTGGCCAGGGATTGAACTCATATTACAGTGGCAGCAGTTGCTTCACAGTTTGGTGCTTAACCCCTTGTGCCACCAGGGAGGCCTTTGTTCTAGAATCATTGTAAGATGTTGGTTAAAAACCTGGACTCTTGAAACCATCTGCTTAGATTTGAAATCCTGGCTTTGACTTTATTAGTTAAGGTGATCCTAGACAAGTTATATTAATTTGTGTATTTTCTTTGTGAGCTAGAGATGATAATAATTCTTCTTAGCATTGTTATGAGGAGTAAAGGAGTTAATATTTGTAAAGCATTGGATCTAGCCTAGAATTTAGCACTGTGTGTTTGCTATTATTATTCCTCCATTCATCAAAGCAGTTATTGAGGGCCAAGTACTATGGTAGATGCTGTGAAAATAAGATGTGGTTCCAGCTATGGAGGAACACCATAAGACTTGGTGAGGGAGAAGATTCATAAGTAATTACAACACATGATCAAATAAGATGATAGTGGTAGGTGCTGCAGAATTAAAGAGGGAGTGACTCATTCTTTAAAGAAGCAAAAGAAGACTTCAGAGTGAAGGATGCACTTAAGTTGACTGACACTGAATGGACATTTTGCCTGCCAAGAAAGGCAACAGGTTTTTATCAGGCTAAGGAAGTACAGTGTTGCAAAGGTTTAGTAGTGTGCTAGCCTAAGGCATGTTTAGCAAATGGCAAGGGGCACTTAAGCATCTATTGTGTTCCAGGGCTGTGCTAAGTACTTTTTGTGAGTTAATTTCTTTTACTTCTTAAGAACTGTTTCATTTAAAACTCATATATAACTTACTGTTGCAGGCACTTTACCTATATTGACTCTTTTAATCTTCCTGGTAACTGTGTTTTATCCCACCATTTGTGCTCTTAAGCCCTATATTATTCTTGCCTACCCCACCCCCAACTCCCACTCACTAGTTGTTTTTGATCCACTAGAGACTTAGAAACCAGATATTCAAACTTGTTGAAAATGAATGTAAAGTAAGAGCTGAAAGTCTCTCTGGGAGAAAAGTGCATGAACTCTACAACATGTGCAGTCTGCACACAAAACGGAGTATAAAAAGCTTAAAATAACTCCTTCCCCTCTCTGACTCCACAGTTGTTGCAGCCAGCAAGATTGGGGTTGGGGGTGGGGCGGGTATTTATTGGATTACACAGGATGTCTCAGGCCACTCATGTTTCTCTGGGGGTCCATTTTAAACTTGGATCCTCCAACCAGCAAGTTGCTCTTTCTGGAAACAAACAAAAAGTTTAAAATACTCCCTTCACTGTAGGAGAGGACAAAAGTGGGTGGAATATGCAACACAGACAAGACACATGACAAAAAGAGGATTATTTAGAGCTAGTCAGAGCCATATTAATTCACAAAAGAGAAACATCATCACAAGGGACAATAAGGAATGAAAAGGGTGAGTTTTGCAGCCTTAATGGAGGAAGCAAACTTCCTCAGAAATTTGACTAATACTGTACTTAAAGTGAACCCTGAGCAAACACAACCATGGAGACTTACACTAAGGGCTCAGACAGAAGAGATAGTGCAGCAGAATTTGGATTGTGCAAGTAGCAAAGTTCCAACTGGATCTCAGGAATTCATATTGAATTTTAATTTTTTTAAGGGAGGAGGAATTGAAAATTTAAGACAGAACCTACTGAACCATCTTTGAAGATCTTTATACAGATTTATGTAGCAGACAATGGATAGTAAGGGGGAGGGCCTCCCTGGGGGTATAGGGGTTACTCTGCACTACCACCACTATGGTATGATTCCTAGCCAGGCAGCTAACCCAGCACACTGCAGTTTTGGCCTACACCACAGTTCTTCTACACATAAACAAATAAATCTTTTTTTAAAAAAAAATGGATAGTAAACTGAGCATCCTCATTTCAGAGCATGGTTTCAATGTTTCTCAAAGAAACCTGTTGTGACATCATAAAGTTTCCCATTAAAGAATCCCTTTATGTATGATCCATAGGTAACAGATGGCCAGATGCTGTCTGATGTGCAGTGAAAATTCTAACGCCCAGAGTGGTCAAAAAAAGTAGAAAACCTCCTTGTAGACTGTCATATACAGAACACAAACATCCTCACACTCTGAGGATGTTCAGAGTTCTTGGGGCACTACTGGAGAGATGGATTCTGGAGAGGTGGAATTTATAGCAACATTATGTCCCAGATTTTTCAGGACAGTCCAGATTTCAAATATCCTATCCTGATGTAACTGTAAATATGCTTATATACTTGTCTTCTCATGTACCTTAATTTAGATAGAGAGGAAAATATGGGCATAATATAAGTGAATCTCTTTTAGTTCTTGATCCTTGTATTTTAAATACCAGAAGGAAGACATACTGTGATTTAGAAGACTTTTTGTTTTATTAAGTATTCCTGTGTATTAAACAGGGCATTAAACAAAAGCTAACGTTGTTGTGAAAGGGACAGGGAAAAATGCCTGCAAAATTGAGGCTGTTGTGTATGCCCTTTGGAGAGAATTGAAAAGTCCAGGGGAGAGAAGTTTGGGCACAAAATACAGAGAGGTTCCTCCTAAAGAAGGTCAGTTGCCTTCCCTTTGAAGAAGAGGAAAGGACTGAAAGTTAGTGAGGTAGAGAGAGAAAATAGCATTAAAAGAGAAGCTTAGAGAGAAACTTAAAAGACTGACTCAGGAGTGGTCTCTGTGGATTTGCCAGAGACAAAGTGGGGAACAGAACAGGCAGATGGACTGAAATGCATGCTAAGGGGAGCAGCTGAAGAGACAGGAGCAATCTGCTGCACCGCGTGGGTCATCTCCCTGGCCGGGGATCGAACCTGTGCTGTAGTGGCTATGGATAGCTTCATAGTGCTGCGACTTAAAACCCCTTGTGCCACCAGAGAGGCTCTAGCATGTTTTTAAAAAGCTTCTTATTTTGAGGTGAGCACATACCTTAGGAGCTTTGGTATTGGGTACTCTTCATAGTAGACAAAATTTTACACTTTGACATATATCCTGCTCTATATAAAACTTAAAAAGAGTGTCAACAATTTCTAGTTTCTTTCTCTGTGTTATGATTGTGCTGGATGCTAGGAATATAAAGGTGAAGACAACATGATTAGGACCACATTATATGACTGATGTATGTACTCTTTTTGAGTGGAGCTCATCTTTGTTATGATCTATAAATTTTTACCAGCCACTGAAGACTCCTTAAAGAAAACATGTATATGTAAAAGGGGAGTAGTTCAGAGAAACACTGGGAGATCTGATCATACTCTCCCTTCTTACAAGTATTTAGTGACTCCTTTAACCACAGGATAAAGTCTGGTTTTGTTTTTATTTATTTTTTGACCGGTATATGGGCCCTTAATGATTTCTTCCATTTTTGATCTACATTAATTTGGTTTCAGCAGACTTACCTCTGAGGGGCCTGTCTCATTTTGACTTATTTGACAAATCACCTTTCACTGAATATGACTAATTTTGGAATGATTTTTCCTATCCCTAAGATGTGTAGAAAATATGAATATTGATTCAGTAGTCAACTATACTTTTCATCATATGTGAGGAAACAAATTTTTACTATAAGTAAGTTTTACCTGTGTTTGGATGAAATTGAGTTTCCAAAACTTTGGATTTGGAAGGCTAAATCTGGAGACAACCACAAACATGAGGTCTTCCTTGAAAGCATCAGCTCTAATTCCTCAGAGCATATTTTAACAGCCAGACATTTACCGCTTTATTTCTCAGTAAGCTGTTTGTGACTCAACGGCAAGAACATAGGACTGGTATTGTACTTACTTACTGTAACTTATTCTACGACCTTGGCTACTAACTAAATCTCTTATGCCCTAAGTTTGGTCGTTTTTCACACTGGAATAATACTTCTATAGACATTCTTAGTTGGGATAAACAAAATTATGGTTGCCAAAGTATTTTTCCTCTCAGACATAGATAGGAATACAAATATAAGTATCTGTGCTCAAGTTTATAATCTACCCGAGTCAGAATTATAAAAGTAACATGTAGGAATTCAGGTAATGAAGGAATTTCAGTGGAGTAGGGGCTGATCAGGAAGATTTGATAAAGGTAGGAGTTGAGCTGGGTCTTAATGGAAAGGTGGTAGAAAAGCATTATCTGGAAGGGATACAAGCAGAGGGGCATTGGGATTCTTAGTCTGGCACCAACTCTTTTTTACCAGACTAATTATCTTCTGCACACTCCAGACTAAATGATTTTCTCTGAATCACAGAGACGTCTGGCACATAGCAGGCAAGTCTCCAAGGTTCTGCTCCTACCTTTTCCATTGAAGATTCACTCAAATGGAATTTGTCACACTCTCCTCTGTATTTCTCCAGCTCTTTATTCATATGCCCTATTGCTTTTATGGTAATTTAGTAGATCCACTTTTTTGTTCAAAGGTAAACTTTTTGGAGACAGGAATCTGGTTCGTCTTTGTATGTCCAGGCACCAAATTCAATGCTTTACTCTTATTAACTAATCTGGAAATTTCATTAAATTGAACTTGTTCCAAGGATACTAATATCGCTCACTTAAGTGAAAGGCATATCGGTATTATAGCTTTAACTTTTGTGCTCTGCTGTTTTCCTTGCTTCTTTCTATGAAGTAGTTTTGCCTTTCAAACATAGAGATGAGGAAACTCACTACATATTCAAAGTCATTTTGTTTATTAAGTGCCGAAGTCAGGCAAGGTTTTTTATTGATTTGAAATTCAATTCAATTCCTGGGCCTTGGGACAACAGACAGGCAGGGTTAAAATGAACTTATTCTAGACCCTTTCCCCCTCATTTGTAAGTGGGTGCAGTACTATCAACCTCATTGGATTGTTGTGAGGATTAAATGGTAAAATATGAGCTGTCCCTAGCTCAATGCCTAGCACTTGCCTGGTAATATTTGGTCCCTTCTCATCAAGTTTTGGATTTATATGGATACAAATAAGAGGTTTCCGGTTCATGGATGTAGTAGAAGCAGATAGTGTATGTAAAGAGCAATGTATGTCCCTTTGTAGCCTTTTATTACTTCTAGCCTCAAGTCATATTATAGGAAATTTTATAAGGCAGTACTTTGTAAATACTTAAGATATAGCAACTTCTCTTCACCCCTATGTCCATCCTTGTCATATCCTTTTCCTATTTTGCATGTCAATTGTAAGCATTGTGGCTGTAAGCATTATGTCCAGCTTTGAGGCCAGAAGTTGGTTTGATAATCTCCAAGGTTAGCACCTTAAAAAAACGCTAAGCAAACAGTAAATCTTTCCTGATTGACTTGAATGATGCAGAGGAACCTAACACATTAAAAGCGAGGGGGTGAGGGAGGGCGCATGGACGGTAGTGGATGCCAAACGTGCATGTGCATAAAGTTAAAGAAATGACTTCTAGGGCCTTCCTGGTGGCACAAGGGGTTAAGTCGCAACACTTTGAAGCTATGGAAAGCCACTGCAGCACGAGTTTTAATACCAGCCAGGAAACTGACACACATGGCAGAGCAGCAGACCTCTGCTGTGTTGCCTCTCGCTCTCCTCAGCAGTGTATTTCAGCAGATCTGCCTGTTCTGCTCCCCATTCTGTCTCCAGTGAATCCGCTCACCCTCTGCACCTGTGGCCTGTACCCCAATTCTTGTATGCATAAATAAACCAATCTTTAAAAATAAATGACTTATAAAATCTTTTTCCGGGTGGGGGCGGATGTTCTTGAGATTTCCCCTTGCTTTAGCTCTCTAACTCCTAAATTAACTGTATTTTAAAAACAAAGATTCCAGCTTTGGTGGGCTGCGAGATGAGGAGGCGTGAGTCGAAACCCGGAGGTTTCCTCTGTCTACCTGCCCGCGTGTGATCACAAGCAGGGAGCTAGTCACGACGGCCCACAGAGGCACTGGTTCGCCCTCTGGCTGGTGCCTGGTTACTGGGGGCTTGTCCAAGGCTAGGTTTCCCGGGGTGGGGGGCAGCGGGTGGAGGCGGAGGCGGCTTTCAGGTCCTTCCAGCCGCTTGAGGTCCTCGGCTGAAGTGGGGAGGCTCAGCCCAGGAGCCAGACCTCAGCAGCACAACGGTGCACGCGACCCGGGCCTTCTCAGACGCGCAGGCGTCCTCGCGCGACTCTGCAGCCAGCCCGGGCGGGTAGCGGGACCTCGGGCTCCCAGCTCCGCGGTGGCCCCGCCCCTCCCCGCAAGCCCGTGGTGACTTCAACCTTCTTCGAACGTAGAGCGCGCCGCCCCTCCTCGCGAGCTAACGAGTGTCCTCGTGCGCGCGTCCCTTCCCTCTTCCCTCAGCTTGAGTGTGAGTGCGCGGCCCTCCCACCTCGGCCCCCTCCCCATTGTTTCTCCAGGCTACCGCAACCCCTTCCCGAGAGTAGCCCCTCCCCCCACTGGTGTTTACTCCCTCCCGCCCGGGTTTAACTGCTACCGGGGGCCCCAGAACGCAAGGAGGGGCACCCCTGAACCCTCCCCTCTGCGTGTCTTCTCTCGGGCCTCCTCGGCCTCGATCCCTTTTCCACCGCGGGCCAGGACTCCATTCCGGGCTCCGACCCCCTTCCCCTCCCCCTCTCACTCGGCTCCCCCTCCTCCTAGTTTCCCTCCCCGCAGCGCGTCCTCCTCTTTCTCTCCCTCTCCCTCCTCCCCCCTCCCCATCCCTTCCCCCCCACAATGCAGTTCGCGGCGCGGCGGACATGGCGGTGGAGTCCTGAGCTTGTCGTGTCCCGGCCTCCAGCGGCGGCGGCGGCGGCGGCGGCGGCGGCGGCGGCAGCGGGAGGCGGCGGGGGGAGCGGGAGCCACTGAGATGAGGAGGCGTCGCGCGCGACTGTAGCTCGCGGGCCTCGCAGGTACGGTGGTTCCGGCCGCCGCGCAGCACGGGTGCCGAGGGGGTGTGCTCGGGAAGGCCGGGCCGCTCTGGGTTCTCCCTCCTCAGGTGCCGCGCCTCGCAGGTGTAGGGAGCGACCCGAACGCGTCTCAGCCGCCTCCCTGGGGCCTGACACTTCATTCTTTGCTGGAATGTGATTCGGGTGTCCCAGGGGAAGGTGGAGGTGAAGGCGGTAGGGGCGGCGGCCTGGGCGGCCTGAGAGGGCATTCGGGCGCTTGGGGGCCGAACTCCACAGAGCCTGGAGCTCCCCGCCCGGGGCCGGAACCTGTGGACTCGGGAGTGGGGGCTTTTGAGTTAGCGGGATGGCGTGAACGTTCTCTTGGGTTCAGTGCTTTCCCCTGTCATGTCTGCCTTGCCTTTCACCCCTGCTTAGGTATAGACGTACATGTAGAAATAGCCACACGCATATAGTACATATTTTTTTTTCTGCTCTCGTCCTTGTCGGGGGGAGAGAAGGCAGAGGTGTTTGTGTGGATTTCGATTCTTGGTCGCCCGCCTTCTCTGGCCCCCCCGCCCCCCAGTGGAATGGTGATAATGTACGCTTTTGACGTGGGAAACTGAGATTCGTATTTGTAAACAGACAGCACTCGCCGTGTGTTGCACGCCTCCGCCAGAGGTTTCAGGTCCTTTGGTATCGGATTGCCCAAGAATGAGGTATTTAGACCCGAAAGAACCACATTATCGGGATGTCGTGCCCGAATGGGATGAATTACTGTTACCTTAACCATGTTAGCAAAATATTTTCTTTTCAGAAGATTAGCAAGTCTTTAATCAGATGCATTTTGTACCTTGCGCGAGACCTTAGTTTCGGCATACCATGTTTCTTCACTTTGATATATTTTGATACAAAAGTAGTTCCTTACACACTGGACATTCTACTTTTGTGATTTTAGTGTCTAGAAATGAAATTCGAATTGTGTTGTTGGCATGCAGTTAGTAATTAGCCATAGTGGATCAGATTACCTTTTGTTTCCAAAGATTCCCTCCCACCCCCAAGTGTTGTAGCAAAATGTGTAACACTTGGTGAAACAGAGAACATAACCTGTTTTTAAAGTAATGAGAACCATTAGCTAATAAAATTGGATAATCCCAACTGAATATGATTTTTTAGAGAGGATGCCATACTAAGGTGTGGAATTGTGGGATGTATTTAAAAAGATAGACTTTTTTGTTAGCATGTTCTATATCTGAGTAAACTGTATAGTCAGATTTTCTTTAGACTCAGAACCCATGTTTGTCCTCTTAGAGTTGCTGAACTACATCACATCTTAGTACTCATTAATCACAGCTTGTAAAATTGTGAAATATTTATTCATTTAGAAAGTTGTGCTTAAGATAATGACTGGCATGATTTTAAAAACAAAGTTGAGCCCTTTTTAAAGCCATATTGGAAAGAAGAATTTTAAATCTTTCATGATTTAAAATACAAACCAAAGAAAATTACTTTATAAAGCTCTTTCTGAAACAATTTCTCCTGTTTGTGCAGTTTTTCATTTGGTTATTGTTAGTGTGAAGAATGAAAAAAAATAAAGCTTCTGAAATACAAAAGTGAGAGTGAAAGTTATTGACATTTAATGTTTTAAGCATAGCAAACATCTTACACAAAAAGGAAATTAAATTCTCATTGTCCTAGGCCAAATTGTTATTAATACAGATAAATTAAGATGTTATGCACATAAATTTTATTCCATTTTGTAAGTCCCAAATTACACCTGAAATTACATTTATTTTTAATTTACCCAAAACAGTACAGTGTCTACATTTTAATTTTAGACCTTTTAAAGTAAAAGTTTATAAATTTAATTATAAATATCTGATTTACAAAAAGCTGTTTAAAGAGCATTTTTATTAGTTCTCAGAGCAGATGCATTTTAGTAAGAGTAAGTAATTAAAGAACATTTTTTGACCTCAAAGTTAACCTTGACATGCATTAACCATTAATTATGTTGTGTTCTTTATAGACTGTCAAATTAGGATCTTTAAGTAGAGAAAAGTATTTGATTTGATTTTCTGTAGAAAGTTTCTAGTTTCACAGAAACAGTGAACAAAACTTACCTGTAAATACTGATGCTAGTCAAATTTTTTAACCTTAGAGATTTATTTTGCTATAACAATTTAATAAGATGTATTATTTTCTAAAGTAAATTGCAGTTGCTCAAATTGATAAAATGTTATGAAGTTTAGGGCCTCCCTAGTGATGCAGGTATTAGTCTCTGTGTTATCACCAGCCACTGCTGCATCAGTTGGATGCCCTGGCCAGGCTCAGGAGACCTCTCCTGTGGCAGGAGCGGCTCCCCTCAGTAGTGTATTTCAGTAAATCTTCCTGTTCTGCTCCCTACTCTATGGTAACCCTCTCACCCACTACACCTCTGGCCTACTTGCCAGTTCTTGTATGTATAAGAAAATAAAAATAAGTCTTTAAGGGCCTCCCTGGTGGCGCAGTGGGTTAAGCAACGCACTATGAAGCAGACCGCAGCCACTGCAGCACGAGTTCGATCCCTGCCGCTGGCCAGAGAGGGGACCCACATGGTGCAGCAGACCTCTCCTGCTGTGCCCGCTGCTCCCCTCAGCAGTGTACTTCCGTTGATCTACCTGTTTTGCTCCCCGCTCTCTGTGGTGAATCCTCTCACCCCCCCACACCTCTGACCTGTACCCCAGTGCTTGTGTGCATAAATAAATAAATCTTTTAAAAAAAAAAAGTCTTTAAAAAAATAGATTTAAAAAAAATGTTAAAAAGTTTCAAGTCATTACTGCAGGTAGATGTAAGGTCTAAAAGAAAAAACAATTCTAAAAGGATCTAAAGTAGGTTAGGGAAAGGTAGACTATTAAAGTGGGGTATATTGACTTTTTCCTTCTTAATCTTAGGATTATTTACACTAAACTAAGTGAATTGTTTTTAATTCTAGAATCCTAGATAATTGCTTAATTTGGGAAAAATTAAAAAACATACTGCCCCCAAATGTTTCATACAAATCAAGAAATGAAGAAAGTGTTTTTTAATATATATGTGTAATATATACAGTGCAGAGAGGAACAGTTTGTTTTTTCCCCTTAGTGAGAGATTTGTGTGATAGTTTACATGTTCAAATTGTTTTAATATCAAATTATCTTGTTCATAATTATCCTTGAATTAAAGGGTGAGAGAATAGGTAATTAATGTTAATTCGAATGCCAATTTTTTCCAGGTATTGTACTACATGATTTTATATACATATTTTCACATACACATGAATTTCTTTAACCCTATGAAACGTGTTTTGTACATGATAGTTAAATCAGATTAATTTGCTGAAGATTTTAGAGTAAGAGTCATAGCAGTTCTGTGTGATCTGTTATATATACCTTGTTGCTTCTCAGATATATCAAGTACTCTGTTTATTTTTTTAAAGATTTATTTATGCATACAAGAACTAGGGTAAAGGCCAGAAGTGGGGGGTGGGTGGTGGAGGTGGTGAGAGGATTCACCAGAGACAGTGGGGAACAGAACAGGCAAGGCAGAAGTCTGCCGTGTCATCTGGGTCAGCTAACCTGGCCAGGGATTGAACTTGTGCTGCAGTGGCTGTTGATACTTCTTAGTGCGGTGCTTAACCCCTTGTGCCACCAGGGAGGCCCCTAGTCTCAGTTTTGTTTGAGCCACTGCCTAAAGTTGCTTATTCATTCATCATTTAATCATTCACCTAATATTTGCATTTACACTTTGTGCTAGAATTGCTAGATTTTACAGAGAGACAAAGTTATTGGTGATAATCTCTCAGGAAACTATCTAATTTTATACAGATAAATTATAACACAAGGTTGATTCTTGAAGGGATGAAGAGTTTGCTGCATGAAGGGAGTGAATAGGAGGTCATTCCATAGCTACAGAATAATGCAAAGATGATAACGTGTTATGGGGCTTGGTATGTAGGGAAGAGAGAGATTCATTGTGGTAGAGATGACAGCTTTATGGATAGAGCAGTGAGAGAAATCGAAGTGGCAGTCAGATTTTTTTCTAAAGATGTATTTATTTATGCACCTAAGAGTTGGAGTACAGGCCAGAGTTGCAGGAGGTGAGAGGATTCACCAAAAACAGAGTTGGGAGCAGAACAGAAAGAGCAACTGAAATACAGTGCTCGGTGGGTGAGGCAGAAGAGGTCTGCTGTGCCACATGGGTTCCCTCCTTGGCTGGGGATTGAACTTGCCTGCTGTGCTGCGGATGCTTTACAGTGCAGCGCTCAACCCCCTGCGCCACGAGTGTTAGGTATTTTTTGAAGGTTTTATTTATTTGTGCATACAAGAATGGGGGTAGAGGGCAGAGGTGTGCGTGGGGGAGGGTAAGAGGATTAACCAGAGACAGAGTGGGGAACAGAACAGACGGATGTACTGAAATACACTGCTGAGGGGTGCAGTACTGAGGCAGGAGAGGTCTGCTGTGCATTGTGGGTTACTTCCCTGGCTGGGGATCTTACTTGTCCTGCAGTTGCTGCGGATGCTTCATAGTGTGGTACTTAACGCCTTGTGCCACCAGGGATGCCTGGCAGTCAGATTGTTATTGTAGAGACTGAGGGGCACTCCAAGACCCCCAAATGTGTTGCTCTAAATGGACTTTTTCATCTGCCACATAAAGTATTGAAAGTACAAGACCTTCAATAGAAGAGAACCCTATTGGAATTAGTGTGCATAGAAAGAAGAAAAAGGGTGTAGTTTCCCAATTAAACGTCCATAGTTACCCATCCTATTTGGGTAAATGTCTAGCCAAATAGTGTTGGCCCCGAAAGCAGAGCTGCTCAACTCCTGAAAGCTTTCCACAAGTCTAAGACACCTTCTGGTAGTGAACAGTAGGAAAAAGGCAGACAGGGCCAGGGAAATCTGGAATGAAAGGAACAAAATCACAGTATAGATTAAAATTAAGACTGACATTATCAGCCTTCCCATGGGTCTGTCACACTTGTCTCTTCCAAGTATCTCCTTCCATGTCCCCAAGTCCTTTGTGCAAGTCAAACACTGAGAAGCAAGTGAGGCTGCTGCTTCTCTGCTCCACGTGCCTCCTCTGAGTCTTCTAAATCTTATCTTCCAAGTCCTTTTTAGCTTCCCCTGGCCACTCAGCTCCATCTTTCATGAGGTGGGGTAGGGAACATGGATGGTCCCCTTTTTAGATTCCACTGTTAACAAATTCTGAAGGTTATCGTTAGATTAAGGTGTTTGGAATTTTATTTTGTAAGTTAAGATCACTAGGGTGTGATAGGTGAGATATCGCACTAGGTGTGATAGTATTTGAGCTGTGATTAACGATTTGTTTTCTTAAAATTTTTTTTTCCTGACTCCTAGTTTAATACTTACTTTTCCTGTGGCTTCCTTACCTATAAGTATTACCCCTGTCTTCATTAGTGGATGGTCAAGTCATCTTTCCCATGCTGTTCTTTCTATTTGCAATATTCTGACCTTTTTTCTTTTTTAGAATTCTGTGATCAGTTCATATTATTTAATTTCTTCAGCGATTCTTGAGATAAAAATACCTTTGGGAGTTCGCTCTATTATGGTTTTTTAGGAAGATTTTTCACTCCTTGAATTGGATTAGTTGCCTACTCTATTCTTTTTTTAAAGGTATATTTATTTATGCATACAAGAACTGGACTACAGGCCAGAGGTGTGTGTGTAGGGGGGAGGTGAGAGAATTCACCAGAGACAGAGTGGGGAACAGGAGAGGCAGACCCACTGATCTACACTGCTGAGGGGAGACAGGAGAGGTCTGCTGTACCATGTGGGTCAGCTCCTTGGTGGGGGATTGAACTCATGCTGCATTGGCTGTGATAGTTTAATCGCGCTGAGACTTAACCCCTTGCACCACTAGGGAGGCCCCTACTTGCCTACTCTTAAGTTTGGTACTAGAAAGCTATAGGATAGGCATTGGGAGTGTGGGCTCAAAAGAGTGAAAAAGTGTTCATGTAAGCTTGGTGTTCATCAGTAAAGCTCTTAGCATTTAATCTTTTTTTTTTTTTAAGATTTATTTATTTATGCATACAAGCACTGGGGTACAGGCCAGATGTGTGTGTGTGGGTGAGAGGATTCACCACAGAGAGCGGGGAGCAGAACAGGCAGATCAACGGAAGTACACTGCTGAGGGGAGCAGCGGGCACAGCAGGAGAGGTCTGCCACACCATGTGGGTCCCCCCCTGGCCGGCAGCAAGGATCGAACTCGTGCTGCAGTGGCTGCGGTGGCTGCGGTCTGCTTCATAGTGCGTTGCTTAACCCACTGCGCCACCAGGGAGGCCCAGCATTTAATCTTTATGCAAAGCAGCTCTTTCAAAAAGAAACAGGTATGTTTGTAAATTATAATAGTTTAGTAGTTTTATTATTTTTTTTAACATTTTTTATTTATGCATACAAGAGCAGGGGTACAGGCCAGAGTTGCGTGAGGTGAGAGGATTCACCAGAGACAGAGTGGGAAGCAGAACAGGCAGATCCACTGATATACACTGCTGAGGGGAGCAGCAGGCAAATGTGGGTCCCCTCCCTGGCCAGGGATTGAACACGCATTGCTGTGCTGCAATGCTGCGGGTGTTTCACAGTGAGGTGCTCAAACCTGCTGCGCCACCAGGGAGGCCCCCCAGTTCAGTAGTTTTAAATGGGCATTTGGTTTATAATGATAATTGGTAACTTACTGCATAATTATTATGTGTAGTGGTTTTTTTTTTTTTTAAAGATTTGTTTATGCATATAAGAACTGGGGCACAGGCCAGGGGTGTGTGTGTGGGGTGAGAGGATTCAGCAGAGACAGTGGAGAGCTGAACAGGCAGATCGACTGAAATACACTCCTGAGGGCAGCAGTGGGTAAGGCAGGAGGGCTCTGTTGTGCCTTGTGGATCCCCTCCCTGGCCAGGTATTGAACTCATGCTGCAGTGGCAGCGGAAACTCCATAATGTGGCACTCAACCCCTTGTGCCACCAGGGATGCCCCTAACGTCAGTGCTTTTAACCATTATGCTTTGTTGTACCTAAAACTTATGATGGGGCCTCCCTGGTGGCTGGGGCTTCTCTGGTGACGCAGTTCAGCAACACACTGAAGCAAATCGCAGCCATTGTAGCACATGTTCGATCCCTGCTGCTGGCCTGGGAGGGGACCCACATGGCGTGGCAGACTGCTCCTGGCGTGGCAGGAGTAGTCTGCCATGCCCTTTCTCCCCTCAGCAGTGTGTTTCAGTCAGCCTGTTCTGCTCCCCACTCTGTCTCTTGTGAATCCTCTCACCACCCTGGACTCTGGCCTGCACCCCAGCTCTTGTATGCATAAATGAATAAATCTTAAAAAAAAAAACTTAAGATGTCAAAATGTAATATATAGAGGATGTTAAATTTAGTGTAGTCACATAGAGTCAGAAGATATTTTGCAAGAACCTATAAATTATATGTAATAATGAAATCTGATTGCATTTTGTTAGTCTTAGTACAGACATTATAGTTCAAATAATTAAATTATGGAAATTGATATGTCACTAACATTGATGCACCCCTTTTCTCGGGTTTGTTTAGGCTGTTGGTATTCAGATTATGTTTGGGGGCACTGGTAGAGGGTGTGGGGGGTAGCTTCTCTGTGTCACAACTGTTTCACAGTAATATTAAGACTTTATTTGCCTTTCCTTTCCTCCCATCTGGAATGTAGCATGTTGTCTACAAGGTATGTGAAAACATTGCTTTGATGGCTAATGGAATGTGTAATGTGTATTTTTTTTCTTTTTCTTTGAAATATAATTTACACTACCAAAAATCTTCCTTTAAAAAGTATATAAATAAGTGTATATTCATAACATTGTGTAACCATCGTTAATATCTAATTCCAGAATGTTTTCATTTTCCCAAAAGAAACCTCATGACCATTAGCAATCACTTTCCGTTTCCCTCTCCCTCAAGCCTTTGGCAGCAACTAAACTGCTTTCTACTGATATGCCTCTTTTGGACATTTCATGTAATGGAATCATACAGCTGTGGTTTTTTGTGACTCTCTTCTTTCACTCAATACAGTGTTTTCAAGGTTTGTCCATATTGTATCTTGTATTAGCACTTCATTACTTTTTATGACTGAGTAATACTACATTCTGTAGAGATACCACATTTTGTTTGTTTATTCATTGTATGATTGACTTTTGCATTGTTTCCCCTTTTTGGCTATTATGAATAATAAATAATGTTACTTTGAACATTTATGTAAAAGTTTTTGTGTGGGGCCATAGCTTCATTTCTTTTGGTTATATAGCAGGAGTGGAATTGCTGGGTGTTTTGCTAGATTTATGTTTAACTTTTTTAAGTACCAAGCTATTTTCCCAAGAGGCTGTATCATTTTTTATTCCCATTGGGGATTATCAATAAATGGAGATTATTATTTTATTAATATTAAGGGTTTTGATTTCTCCACATCCTCACCAACTTGTTATTTTTAACTGTTATTTATTTATTTTTTTTTTTAAGAGTTTTTTTTTTTTAAAGATTTATTTATTTATGCATACAAGCACTGGGGTACAGGCCAGATGTGTGTGTGGGGGTGAGAGGATTCACCATAGAGAACAGGGAGCAGAACAGGCAGATCAACGGAAGTACACTGCTGAGGGGAGCAGCGGGCACAGCAAGAGAGGTCTGCCGCACCATGTGGGTCCCCTCCCTGGCCGGCAGCAGGGATCGAACTCGTGCTGCAGTGGCTGCGGTTTGCTTCATAGTGTGTTGCTTAACCCACTGTGCCACCAGGGAGGCCCTTAACTGTTATTTAAATCATAGCCATTTTGCTGGGTTTTGATTTGCATTTGACTAGTGACTAATGATGTGGAGTATCTTTTCATGGGCCCATTTGCTGACATACATATGTATCTGAAGAAATATCTGCTTAAATTCTTTGTTTAACAAATGGGGATATTCATCTTTTTATTGTTGAATTATAAATCTTTATATAATCTGAATTCTTAGAGAATATCAGAGGATTTATAAAAATGTTTCCCATTTTGTGAGTGTTCTTTTGTTTTTAATCTTAAAAATAGTGGTAAGGTATACTTAACGGGCGCCTCTGTGGTGGCATAGAAGTTAGTCTTAGCCCTTTTACCATCACAGCTTGAGTTTGATCCCCAGCCAAAGAGTTACCCACATATGGCATAGCAGACCCCTACCTTCTCTTCAGCTGCTCCCCTCAGCAGTGTATTTCAGTCATTCAACCTGTTCTGTTCCTCTGTCCACTCACCCCCCCACAATTCTGGCCTACACCCCAGTTCTATGCACAAATAAATATTTAAAAAATATACTTAACAAAAAACTAAACTTAAAAAATGCACATTCAAATAATACCTGGTACATTCACATTGTTGGGCAGCCATAACTACCTTCATCTCTAGAATTTTTCATTTTTCCTCCAACCTCTACTCATTAAGCAATACTCTTCTTCCCTCATCTCTGGCATTCTACTTTCTTTCTCTCTGGATTTGACTACATAGAGTCATACAGTATTTTCATTTTGTGACTAATTTATTTCATTTAGTACAGTGTCTTCAGGATTCTTCCATGTTGTAGCTTGTGTCCAAATTTCTTTCCTTTTTAAAGCTGAATATATTTTGTTGTATGCATATATCATTTTGTTTATGCAAACATAAACATATTCATCTGTTTAGAGAGACACTTGGGTTGCTTCTGACTTTTGGCTATTGTCAGTAATGTTTCTGTGAACATAGGAGTGGAAATATTTGTTACAGTCCTTGCCTCTAGTTCTTTGGGTATATATCCAGAAGTGAAATAGCTGGATAATGATCCCCATTGATAATTTTTTGAGGAACTCCATCTTCTCCATCTTGTTCTTTTTGTTTTCTTTACTATGTTTTTTGACTCACATAAGTCTTCAGTTTTTTTTTTAAATTTTCCCAAGAGGCTGCACCATTTTTATGGTTTTTTTTTTTTAAAGATTTTATTTATTTATGCATACAAGCACTGGGGTATAGGCCAGAGGTGCGGGGATGGGTGTGGGTGAGAGAATCCACCAGACAGAGTGGGGAACAGCACAGGCAGATGGACTGAAACACATTGCTGAGGGGAGCAGCGGGCGAGGCAGGAGAGGTCTGCTGCGCCATGTGGATCACCTCCCCAGCCGGTGGCAGAGATTGAACTTGTGCTGCAGTGGCTATGGCTTGCTTCATAGTGTGTTGCTTAGCCCACTGCGCCACCAGGGAGGGCCCTGCACCATTTCTATGTTATTTTTAAGTGCTTGTCTTCTGTTGGAGAACTGCAAGAGTTGAGGGTCCTTGGTGTCTTATGAGAAAAGAATTTCATGAAATCCCAATTAATAAAGCAAATGATAGTTTATTTGAGAGCAGAAAAATATAAGACACCATGCAAGGCAGCAGACAGTATCAGAAGGCAAGGATTGAGAAGCAGAAGCTGACCTAGTATGTTTAAGGGAGCTTAAAAAAAAAACCCAAAAACCAAAACCAAACACAAAAACAGGGTATCTGGAGTAGAGTGATGGAAGGAGAAAGTAGCAGATTAGGTCAGCCAAGCTCTAGTGCATCAGGTTTTTATGTTCCCTTGCCCCTAACCCCTAAGGAGGAAAGGGTCTCTCAAGTATGCTTACTTTGCAGCCATCACTTCTTGTTCCCCTGAATTTGAATCTCCCTCCCCTTCTTTTTGAGTCTGGGGTAAACTCTATGTAAAGGGTAACTATGCCCAGGCCTTTTGCACTGACCAGAATTTATCTAGCCCTTGAAACAAGGTGTTAGCTTTAGTGAATTTTGGAATGCCACACCACCACTATACTTTCTTGCGAGAGTGTGTTAAAGGGTCCCCTTTCTACCCCTAACATTTTGGAAGTCATACTTAAGAAGAAATTATTGTCCGATTCAGGACTACTATGATTTATACCTGTGTTTTCTTCTTTTACATTTAGGTCTTTGATTAATTTTGAGTTAATTTTGTATTTGGTATGTAGTTGGTGTTCATTTTAAAAAAATTTTTTTAAATTACATTTTTGTTTTGGGGCAGTATTTGATTTCTCCCCTAAGCTGTAGTCCTATAGTTTCCCTACCACAATAGCACATCTGACCTAGTACCATGGTCCCTTGTGCTTTCCCTCCCATTTTTGACCTCTGTCCCTCTTCCTCCCCTGCTGTTTGCCTCAGATCTATGGTCAGCTTGCTGATTTTGTCTTTTTCCAGATCCTTTGTTTGGTTTCTCTATATTTTGCATATAAGTAAAACCATCTGATACTTTTCTTTTTCCCAATCCCTTCTAGCTCCATTCATGTTGCTGCAAATGGTATGAGTTTTATCTTTTTTAATGGCTGCGTAGTATTCTATCGTGTATATCACATCACCTATTTTGCATTCATCTATTTTGGGGCATGTGGGTTGTTTACATATTTTGGCTGTTGTAAATAGAGCTGCATTAAACATAGGAATGCAGGTTTCCTTTTGGATTAGTGTTTTTGTGTCCTTTAGGTAGAGTCTAGGAGTGGAATCACTGGGTCACCTGGTAGATCCATTTTTAGTGTTTTGGGGAACCTCCACACATCTTTCCATAGTGGCTGGACTCAACAGCAGTATAAGAGTGTTCCTGTTTCACCACATCCTCTCCAGCATTTGTTGTTTCTGTTTTTTTCAATATGGGACATTCTCATATATCCAACTAGTTTTTTGTTTTTATTTTGGTATGTGGCTATCCAGTTCTTCCAAAATCACTTATTGACAAGACTTATTTCTCTTGTTGAATCATTTTGGCATCCTTGTTGAAAATCAGTTGACCAGGCATCTCTCCTGCCCTCTTGTGACAATGCAGGTGTTTCTTCTCACAAACCTTTTTCCCTTTGCAAAGCAGCAGTGGCAGCTCCCCTGCCTGCCTGTGACTATTCAGGTGCCTCTCTTTTCCTTTCTCCTTTACTGATAAATCTATCCTTTAAAAATATTTTTAAAAAGTAAAGAAGGAAAAGAAAATCAGTTGACCATAAATGTCTGCTTTTTTGTGGATTCTCAATGGATTTTGAATTCTCCGTTTATTTTATGTCCGTCTTTATACTAGGGCCACTCAGTTTCAGTTGATTGTAGCTTTGTAGTAAGTTTTGAAATCCAGAAGTTTGCATTCTCCAACTTTGTTCTTTTTCAAGATTGTTTTGACTATTTTTAGAGTCCATTACAATTTAGTCTGAATTTATTACTATCCCTTCTTTTAGACATGAGAACATTATTTTTGCATCCTTACTTTTTAACCTAGTACCTTATATGTGAATGCTGACTGATAATCACTGTTAAAATTAATTCTATATTTGTTTATCTGAACAAATGCAGGTCAGCTGTGTAATTTATTAAAAAGATTTATTTATTTATACATACAAGAAGTAGGGGATAGGCCAGAGGTGTGGGGCTGAGAGCATTCACCAGAGACAGTGGGGAATAGAACAGACACACTGACTGAAATACACTGCTGAGGGGAGCAGTGGGTGAGACAGGAGACAGGAGAGGACTGCTACATGTGGGTCACTTCCCTGGCTGGGGATCGAAATCATACTGTAGTATCTGCGGATAGCTTCATAGTGTGGTGCTTAACCTCTAGTGCCATGAGGGAGGCCCCCAGCATTTGTACAGCATAGTATAAAATGAAGATGCAGGGCCCCTTGTTCAAAAAGCAAGAAAAAGGTGTCTTTATAAATAGAAAGCTTTTCCTTTGTTCAATGATCTTTTGCTGAACTTGTCATGGTGTATTTTATTTGGTTTTTAATATCAGTTTTACTAAATTAAAAATTTAAATAAGCATTTCTTTTACTGTTTATATGCCAATGTAAATGCAAATATAAGAGCATTTAACTATTATGTGAAATAGCTAGTGTTTCTTTGTATGTGTATGTTTTATTTTTACCAGAACAAGGGAATCACACAAAACTTTACAACTGTTTTTATTTCACTTCTTACGTTCTACCAACACATTTTGTCTGTGATTTTTGATAGGACTGAAAGGAAAAGGAACTGTGGCTTGTGCTCTTTGCTTTTCCTGTGTTATCATTTTTAGCATATTTTTTTTAAAAAAAATAAGATTTATTTATGCATACAAGAACTGGGGTACAAGCCAGATGTGGGGGGGGTGTGAGAGGATTTACCAGAGGCAGAATGGGGAACAGAATAGGCAGATGGACTGAAACACACTGCTGAGGGGAGCAGCAAGTGTAGCAGGAGAGGTCTGCTGAGCCATGTGGGTCACCTCCCCAGCTGGCAGCAGGGATTGAACTCGTGCTGCAGTGGCTGTGGTTTGCTTCATAGTGTGTTGCTTAACCCACTAAGCCAACAGGGAGGCCCATTTTTAGCATAATTGGTTTCTTGAGACATGAGTATGAAAAAATACTAGGTTTTCCCCCCCCCCAGTCATGTTTCTTATACTACCTTTTTTTCTGTGTTTAAAGCAAGTTATGGTTCAAACAAAGTGTGGCATCTTAGGCTGTTAGTACCTCCCCCCTCCATATTTAGTAGTAGAGAGCATATTTACCACATACTTTGAATCTTGCTGAACTTCCGCAAGTTGTGTGTCTACTGGAATGCTGTGCTCAGGGGGCGTTAACAAAATTAAATGAGAATGAGATTTAAGGAATGGAGGACATGGATTTTGTGTGTATCTCATCTGCTTACCTTGTTCCATTGTCCCATCAGACTTCATTTACAAAACACATTTTCAGATATAAAATTATCTTTGACAACAGATTTTTAAACCAAGTACAGGTCATTCTGCGCATGGAACCCTGAATGACTGTATAATCATAAGTCTTTTTTTAAGATTTATTTTTTTCTGCATATAAGAGCTGGGGTACAGGCTAGAGTCGTGGGAGGTGAGAGGATTCACCAGAGACAGAGTGGGGAGAACAGGTAGATCGACCAAAATCCACTGCTGAGGGGAGCAGCGGGCGAGGCAGGAGAGGTCTGCTGCGCCATGTGGGTCCCCTCCCTGGCTGGGGATTGAACTCTTGCTGCTGTGCAGTGCATGCTTCACAGTGTGGTGCTCAACCCGCTGCGCCACCAGGGCGGCCCTAATCATAAGTCTTTGAAATTAGTTCTGCACAAAAGTTACTGGAGGGGGCCTTCCTGGTGGCCTATCACCTCTACAGCCTGAGTTTGATCCCCTGTCAGGGAACTAACCCATGTGGTGTAGCAGACCTCTCCTGCCTCAGCAGCTGCTCCCTTCAGCAAGTGTATTTCAGTCAGTTCCGTCTGTTCTGCATCCCACTCTGTCTCTGGCGAATCCTCTTATGTCCCCCACCCCTCCTGGCCTATACCACAAATCTTTTACAAAAAAAAAAAAAAATATGTATATGTATATATTGGATGGAAACACTAACATGCGTTGAGACAGGTTGCCATGTTCACCTTATACTAATATTATAATTGTTTTTATTACTTTTTTTATTACTTGAGACTTTGATTTATTTTGGTAAATGAATAGTGGGCAAAGGTGGACACTGCTGTTCCTTCACTCCTGGTTTTGCTAATAGTGGGAGGTAACATAAGATTAAAGCAACTTGGATTGTTGAGCCAGTGCATGAAGGACAACTGCATATAGAGTCACCTGAATTCACAGGATTTTGCATGAGTTAATAAATAAATCAACTTAGGTAGTGATAAGCATTGAGTAAATAGGGATTGTTATTGCAGCATAATCTGATTCATTCTGAGTGAAACAGTTTGTGAAATTTCAAAATGAATGTGGCCTTTTAAACACAAATCTTGTCGGGCCAGGACTGTTATGTGTCATAATTTTTGGAACTATGGGACATTCTAGTGAACCCACTCAAACAGTGTTTGGTATATTATATCCAGAAAATACTTGATAATGGAAGAATCTAGAACTCCAGTATATCTTGTAGCGCAGAACTCGCCATATGTAGCGCTACTTCTAGTTTGTTTATAAGGAAGAGGAAATGGCTTGGGTAATTTGGGAATCCAGATAATCTCTATAGCTCATTGGACAAACACCAAAAAGTAATTGGTAATGTCAAGCTGTTTTAACCAACAAATTGCTTGTGAAAAGAATTACTTAAATTTCCTTTGATCATTGCCTGGTGAAGATTCTAGTATATAATCAAATGACTAAAAGGTTTATTAGATGAGCAGGAAAAAGCTTGAATAATCCTGGAAGCTTAAATAATCAGTCTTTGGGTGAGCATCTAGGTAATTTAGTTTGGAAACACTAGTTTAGAAAACTGACTTTTGAGAAAAGGACTTAAGTTCCATGTGCATTTAATCATAAAAATTCTTTCAGTTGATTTAGTCATATAAAAATATGGGGAATTTTTTTTTTTACATCCTTAGATATTTTAAAAAAATTGATTTATTTTTGCACAGAAGAGCTGGGGGGTAGGCGAAAGGTAGGGGTGGTGAGAGGATTCAGCAGAGACAGAGTGGGAGTAGAAAGGGTGGATCCACTGAAAGACATTGGTGAGGGGAGCAGCTGGTGAGAGATAGAAGTCTCTCCATATATGGGTTAGCTCTTGGCTGGGAATTGAACTCAGGCCTCACAGGTGATAATGCTGAAACTTGACTCCTAGGCCACGATGGAGACACACATCCTTAGATATTTTAAAGAGAATGATTAACATTTAATATTTGAGGTCATGATATTCTTGTATAAACTCAATGCGCATTACTTTAAACTTCAAAAAAAAATTTTTTATTTATGCATACAAGTACTGGGATGTAGGCCAGAGGTGCAAGGCAGCAAGAGGATTCACAAGAGATAGAGTGGGGAGCAGAACAGGCTGATCTACTGAAATAAACTGCTCAGGGGAGCTGTGGGTGTGGAGCCATGTGGGTCAGCTCCCTGACTTGGAATTGAACTCATGACACAGTGGCTGACGATAACTTTTTAGTGCTACTACTTTAACCCCTGCGCCACCAGGGAGGCATTTTTTCTTACCAGTAGTTGTACAGGGGATTCTAACCTCTTGATATCCTTACCAACATTTGTTACTGTAGTTACACTATGATTTATTTTTTCAAGACGGTGTATCTGCACTACCACTCCATATAGTATAGAAATATGCTGTTTTCTAGCTTGTAGTTTTATTGTTTTCTCTACCATTTCCTAATGATAGGCATATGAGCTTTTTTCAATTTTTTTTTAAGATTTATTTATTTATGCATACAAGAGCTGGGGTACAGGCCAGAGGTGTGAGGGGTGAGAGGATTCACCAGAGACAGAGTGGGGAGCAGAA
>JAGFMF010011617.1:1834132-1870948 GCA_019455555.1 Galemys pyrenaicus | reverse complement strand
TGCTGAGGGGAGCAGCGGGCACAGCAGGAGAGGTCTGCTGCACCATGTGGGTCCCCTCTCTGGCCGGCAGCAGGGATCAAACTCGTGCTGCAGTGGTTGTGGTTTGCTTCATAGTGCGTTGCTTAACCCACTGCGCCACCAGGGAGGCCCTGATCCATTTTTTAAAAGATTTATTTAAGCATATAAGAACTGGGGTACATATCAGAGGTGTGGGGGGTAAGAGGATTCACCAGAGACATAGTTGGGAGCAGAACAGGCGAACTGACTGAAATACACTGCTGAGGGGAACAGAGGGTGAGGCAGGAGAGGTCTGCTGCGCCATGTGGGTCCCCTCCCTGGCTGGAGATCGAACATGCTGCTGTGCCGCGGATGCTTAATAGAGCAGTGCTTAACCCTCTATGCCACCAGAGAGATACCTTCTTTGATCCATTTTGAGTTAATTTTTGTAACTGGTGTAAGGTCAGATTCCAGTTTCAGTCCTTTGAATATGACTGTCCAGTTTTCTCAGCATCATGTGTAGAAAAGATAGTCCTTTTTCCATGAATAACCTGAGTAGTGTTGTGAAATCAATGATGAATGAAGGATTGAGTTTTGGACCCACTTTATTCCAATGATCTTTGTCTATCCTTATGCTAATACCAGACTGTTTTGATTATTGTTGCCTTGTATTAAATTTTAAAATCACTGTGAGTTCTGATTTTTTTCCCCCCTGAATTGTTCTAGCTATTTGCCTTGAAATTCCATGTAAGTTTTAGCATGGATATTTCTGCAAAAATTGCTTTTGGGATTTTGATGGTTATTGCAGTGAACTTGTAGATTACTTTGTATAGTGTTGGTATTGTCACAATCTTGCTAACAATGTAAGTTATTAAAGAGTAAAGGAAGTACATGGGTGGGTGAGCCAGGGTTAGTCAGCTCTGGGAAATCAGCCTAAACAGTTCTTGGGATTCTTGATCTTAATAACAATGATCAAGGGGTGGAGTACTTATTCCTTTTAAGTGAATGCTAAACACTGTGTAAGGTGTGTCTTCCAACTTTCTATTCCCTTATGACTGTAAGTCAAATGAGCTTCAAGTACTTCTTGATTCTCAGCATCCATTTACTCCTAAGCAGTGATTGGGTTCTGAAAAGGACACAAAGAAGAGAAGATAGGTAGGGAAGTAGATGAAAGGAATTCCTAAAGTGAATGTCCTTCCATTGAAGTCTTTAATAGCTTTCAGTAATAGTTTGTATTTTTCAATGTATAAATCTTTTGCCTTCTTGTTTAAGATTTACTCTTTAAGTACTTTACTTTTTTTTTTTAAAGATTTATTTATTTATGCATACAAGCACTGGGGTACAGGCCAGAGTTATGGGGGGGGGTGAGAGGGGTCACCACAGAGAGCAGGGAGCAGAACAGGCAGATCAACGGAAGTACACTGCTGAGGGGAGCAGCGGGCACAGCAGGAGAGGTCTGCTGCGCCATGTGGGTCCCATCCCTGGCCGGCAGCAGGGATCGAACTCATGCTATAGTGGCTGCAGTTTGCTTCATAGTGCGTTGCTTAACCTGCTGCACCACCAGGGAGGCCCCTAAGTATTTTACTTTTTTATGCTATTGTAAGTGGAATTGTTTTCTTAATTTCCTTTTTGGATTGTTCATTCCCAGCATACTGAAATAGACCTGATCTTTTGTGTTGATTCTGTATTCTGCAACTTGCTGGATTCATTTATTAGGATCTTTTTGGTACATTCTTGAGGATTTTCTTGCATATAAAAATCATACCATTGTGAATAGAGATACTTTTACTTCTTCCTTTCCAATTTTGAGGTCTAATTTCTTTTAGTTGCCTAATTGCTCTGGCTAGAACTTAGAATATTACACTAAACAGAACTGGCAGAAATATAGACATCCTTGTCTTATTTCCGATCAGTTATCTGGAAGAGTTTGAGAAGAATTGGTGTTAACGCCTTAAATGTTGAGTGAACTAAATATTAAGTAGATTCTTAACTCTCTTTTTTGGGATGTTTAGATTATTCATTGAATATCCTTCCTTGTTATAAATATATTCAAAGTTTTAATTTGCTCTTGTGTCAGTTCAGTAGTGTGTGTGTGTGTGTGTGTGTGTGTGTGTGTTTTAATGCATACAAGAACTGGGGTGTAGGCCAGAGGTGCAGGGGATGAGAGGATTCACCAGAGACAGAGTGGGAGAGCAGAACAGGCAGATCTACTGAAATACACTGCTGAGGGGAGCAGCAGGGGAGACAGAAGAGGTCTGCTGTACCATGTGGGTCAGCTTCCTCTCTGGGGAGTGAACTCATGAGGCAGTGGCTATAACTTCATAGTACTGTGTCATTAGCGCCTGCACTACTAGAGAGGCCTTTTTTTTCAACTTTATTTATTTTCAGAAGTCTGTATCCTCAGAGAGAACTTCATTTCTAGGAATTATCTTTTTTTTTGGGGAAATTTTGTACTGTTGATAGCTTAAGAAAAAGTTAAAAAGAGCAATATTGGTAAAAATACCTATTTTTTAAGGTAAAAAGACATAAGAAAAATAGGGAAGATTAGAAAATTAGCACAGTCTTTTTCAAAACATTTCTTTTAAAATATAAATGTACATTTAATTATAGGAAACTAATCACTTAGAATGAAACCTGGCAATTTAAAAAATATTTTATTAGGTAAGGTAGACTAATGTTTCACAAATAGAACCCATTTTTGTTTTCAAATTAGCAACTTCCCCAGTTTCTACAAGAATTTAGGTACAGTCATATGTTTGACAACCTTTTTGACAGTTATGTATAACATCTCATCACGAATAATGAGATGTATTAAATAAATTCAGATACCTAAAAATCAGGAGCAAAAACATAATTTTGTAGGTAAAAGTGTATAATTTTAGGAAAGTAAAATTAATAATAAAAATGGTGAGGTCTACATCCACTGCTCCCTCCAGCAGAGTATTTCAGTCAATCTTCCTGTTCTGTTCCCCACTCTATCTCTGGTGACTCCTCTTACCCCCTGCACCTCTGGCCTGTACCCCAGTTCTTGTATGCATAAATAAATAAACCTTTAAAAAAATGGTGAGGTCTAGTATGGTTTTGGTTTAAATTTCTTAAAATTGATTCATCCCTGTGGCACAAGGCATTATAAGATGCAGCACTATGAAGCTATCCACAGTCATTGCATGATGAGTTCCATCCCCAGCCAGGGAGGTGACACACATGGCACAGTAGACCTCTTCTGTCTCGTCTGCTGCTCCCCTCAGCAGTGTCATTTCAGTAGATCTGCCTGTTCTGCTACCCACTCTGTCTTTCGTGAGTCCTCTTACCCCTACACCTCTGACCTGTACCCCAGTGCTTGTATGCATAAATAAATAAATCTTGAAAAAAATAAATTTCTTAAAATTATGTTGTGAAATAACTTGAAAAGAAGCACCTATTAGATTTTTATTAATTGAAGTATAATTGACATATACTACTCTTAGTTTCAGGTATACAACATAATGATTTGATATTTGTAGATACTGTGAAATGATTACCACAATAGGTGTATTTAATATCCTTTATCACACACACTTGCAAAGTTTTTTTTTCCCCTGATGAGCATTTTTAAAATCTATTCTTTTAGTACTTCTATTTTATATATATGTATTAATTTTTAAAGATCTATTTATTTATGCATGCAAGAACTGGGGTACAGACCAGAGGCAGAGCGGGGAGCTGAACAGGAAGATGGACTGAGATACACTCCTGAGGGGAGCAGCAGGTAAGGCAGGAGAGGTCTGCAGTGCCATTTGGGTCAGCAACCTGGCTGGGGATTGAACTTGTGTTGCAGTGACTGTGTATGCTTCATAGTGCAGTGCTTAACCCCTTGCACCACCAGAGTGGCTCCCTCTTGTAGTAACTTTTAAATGTGCTGTGTAGTCACTATGCATATACTACAGCTATATGATTTATCATCGAAATTTCATACCTTTTGACTACCTTTACTCACTTTGCATCTCCTACCCTACCCAACCTCCTCTCACCTCTGGCAACCACCATTTCCACTTTGAGCTTGATTTTTTTGTATTTTATTTCACACATAATGGCAAGATTTGCTTTTTTAAATAATCTAGTGATAGAGTGTATGTGTAGAGAGGAGAACTCTTCCATTGATAGACGTTTAGATTGTCTCCATATCTTGGCTATAAGTAATGCTGAAATGAAGGGCAGTGTTTGTAGATATCTTTTTGAGTTACTGTTTTTATTTTCTTCAGATAGACATCCAGAGTTGGAATTGCTGGATCATATGGTAGTTCTATTTTGAAATTTTTGAGGAACCTCCATCCTGTTTTTTTTCCCTTTTTTATTTAAATGATGAAAACATTTATATTTAGAATTAGCCAGCTGGACTCATTTTAGATGATCCCAGTTTTATTGGCAACATCCAAAGCACTATTGCAGAAGCCAGTGGAACATAGGTCTTCTTCTCTCTATCAGGTCTTACCAGAATTTTGACCTTGACCACATCAGTGTCATAGAACTTCTTCACAGCCTGTTTGATTTGCTGCTTGTTGGCCTTGGACTTAACAATGAACACAAGTGTGTAGTCTTTTCTTCATGACTGACTAGGTAGTCAGTGGAAACCTGATGACTTAGTGGTCAATCGTGTTTATCCTGGGAGTGATCTTCCAGGGATATTTGGGTTGCCTTTGGAGTCTCGGTGTTTTGGTCCTCTGGCAGTGGATAATGCATGGATCATCTTTTTCTTGTGACTGGATACCTTTCAGCATGTTTTTGTGTCAAAGCTTTCCTTCTTTACTTTTGGTGCCATTTTTGAAAAACCACATTTTTTTCATAGTGATCTCTGATTTCTGTAAAATATTGTGTACAAGGTATTTCTAATATAGCATTTTTAATTTCTTTTATAATTTAGTTTGTGGTCTCTGATAAACATATAATTGTACCTATTTTACAACAAATAGATTCTGACTGATTTTAAGTCCCTGTCTGATTTTGTAAACATGATATATTTTTTTGTAGTAGTTAACTGTCACAGCAAGATTGGGCAGGAAGTACAGAGTGCCCATATAGGAGAGTCACACAAATAACCTCCCCTCAAATCAACATCCCACAACATCCCAGCACTAGAGTGGTACATTTGTTACAAGTGTTGAACCCACATTGACCGGTTATTATTACCCAAAGTTCATAATTTACATTTGGGTCATTCTTAGTAGCCAGTGTCTTATGGGTTTGTTTTTTTAATTTTTTAAAAAAATTTATGTAGCTGGGATACAGGCCAGAGGCGGGGGTGGGGATGGGGGGAGGATGTGTGTGTGTGTGTGTGTGTGAGAGAGAGAGAGAGAGAGAGAGAGAGAGAGAGAGAGAGAGAGAGAGAGAGAGAGAGAGAGAGGATTCANGTGTGTGTGTGAGAGAGAGAGAGAGAGAGAGAGAGAGAGAGAGAGAGAGAGAGAGAGAGAGAGAGAGAGAGGATTCACCAGAACAAAGTAGGGAGCAGAGCAGGCAGATCTACTGAAATACACTGCTGAGGGGCAGTGGGTAAGGCAGGAGAGGTCTGCCTTGCCAGGTGGGTCTCCTCCCTGGCTGGGATCAAACTAGTGGCTGCAGAGATCCCACAATACGGTGCTCAACTCCTTGTGCCATCAGGGAGTCTCCTCTTATGGGTTTTGATAAATGTATAAAGTCATACAGTCACCATTACAATGTTGTACAAAATATCACTTTATAACTTTGGTTTTCTGTTGGTTTTTAAAATTTTCTTCAGAGGAATTATGAACTCCTTCAGAGATAGAGAAAGTCAGTTAACATTGTTTTCCTGTTTATCAAGTCAAGTTTGAAGTAGGTTAGTGGTATAAATAAGTAGTGTTCAGTAGTGAAGTCTCGTAGGCAAGAGCTTACCAGTTAGACTTCTAAAAGTCTAGATTGCTTCTAGATTGGAATTCTTTCATTTTCTTTGTTCCATTTTCTTTTTATTATAGTACATTAATTGTTAAGTTTATTTCCCTTTTAGTTGATTTTTTTTTAATTGGGTAATGTAAAACTTTACCTCTAAAATTACCTGTTTTGATGTCATATTACCAATATATTATGCTAGCGCCTCCTTTCTACTATTTGATACTGTTTACTAAATGGGTTTTAACTTATTTATTTTTACATATATATATATTTTAAAGATTTTATTTATTTATGCGTACAAGCACTGTGGTACAGACCAGAGTTGCAGGTGGGTGAGAGGATCCACCAGAGACGGAGTGGGGAGCAGAACAGGCAGATTATCTGAAATACACTGCTGAGGGGAGCAGCAGTAGAGGCAGGAGAAGTCTGCTGCGCCCTGTGGGTCTCCTCCCTGGCTGGAGGCAGGGATCGAACTTGAGCTGCAGTGGCTGCGGTTTGCTTCCTAGTGTGTTGCTTAGCCCACAGCGCCACCAGTTAGGGTCCTTTTAACTTATCATTTAGTTTTCATTTTTCACTTTTTAATTTTGAGAACAAATATTAAGTTTATGTTATAGCAATTTTTTAAAAAATGACTTTTCTTTTTAATCCAATAGTTTGTTTGCCTAAACTGGATTTGAAGCAATTCATACTACTGAAGATTTGCCATTTTGAAGTCTCATAATTGGAAAGAAGCAGATTTTCAAATAATGGAAGAGTCTAAGACCTCTAAAAATGAAAATCATGAACCAAAGAAGAATGCTTGGGCTATTTCTGAAGAAAGCAAAGCAGTTAAAGTTATACCTAATCAAACTTTGAAAGCTAGAAATGATAAATCCTTAAAGGAAATTGGGACCAGCTCTCCAAATAGGAATAGTAATAAAAAAAATAAACAAAATGATATTTGTATTGATAAAACAGAAGTTAAATCATGTAAAGTAAATGCTGCCAATGTACCAGGCCCTAAAGATTTGGGGTTAGTCCTTCAAGATCAAAGTCATTGCAAAGCCAAAAAATTACCTAATTCACTGGTGAAAACAGAAAAGGTACTTACTTCACAGGCAAAAGTAGAAAAAGCATCCAATTTACTGGTAAAAACAGAAAAATCAACAAAATCATCTAATTCACCAGTGAAATCAGAAAAGGCGCCCAGCTCACAGGCACCAATAGCAGAAAAGGCACTTAGTTCTCAGAGGAAAGCTGAAAAAGCACCCAATTCTCAGATGAAATCAGAAAAGGTGCCCAGTTCACCAGCAGAAACAGAGAAGGTATCCAGTTTATTATTGAAAGAAAACATGAGACAGACAGAATTACAGCAGATTGGGAAAAAAATTCCAGGTTCCTTTACTTCTTTGGACAAAGTGAATGTTGTAGAGGGTGAAAAATCTACTCTGGAGAACTCGCCACGATCTCAGAAGCAACAAACATGCACAGATAATACTGGTGATTCTGATGATAGTGCTTCAGGAACTGAGGACATATCAGATGATTTGAGTAAGTACAAATTATCTTTTATGTCACATTTTTGGGCTCGATTAATGTTCTTTAAATTAACATTTGTTTGATTTTAACTACTTACAAAAAGGATGTTACGGCTCTGTAAACTGAAAAAAGAAATAAGAAAGCCTTTACATTTATTGTGGTAGGTAAAAAACCAGTACAAATATAAATTCAGTGATTTTTGTATTTCAGTATGTATACATAACTCCACATACACCCCCTTACCCCATCCCTTTCTGAATGGTTCTAGTATTATTTTGCTTATTCATTCTCCTAACATATATACATATATATATTTTTTTCTGAGATTATGTGCGTGTATTTATAGATTTGATAATATGCCAAACATGTATTTGAAATAGAAAGCTAAGAACAACAACAGAACACTGTGCTAGACCTCACGGAAATTTCTAATTAGATGGATTTGATACAGATAAAGTGGTTAATTTAGTACATTGTCAAAAACTTAGGAATTGAGAAAGCACATGATTTAACTGAGGAACTTAATTAGACTTTGTTGAGAAAATGCCTGATATGAGTATGACTGAGATTTAATATGACTGAAACAGGGAATTAATGGCGAAAGTGACAAAAGATGCTGCTGATAACGTACACTAGAATATGATAGTGTTTGAATTATAAGTATTTTGAGAAGCCATTGAGGAATTTTTTTTTTTTTTTTACATTTATTTGTATATATAAGAGCCAGGGTGTATGTAGGCTGGAGGTATGGGGTGGGGTGAGAGGATTTACCAGGGACTGTGGGGAGCAGAACAGACAGACTTACTAAAATACACTGCTGAGGGAAGTAGTGGATGAGACAGGAGAGGCCTGCTGCACCATGTGGCTTACCTGTATGGGTTAGCTCTATGTCTGGGGGTTGAACCCATGTTGCAGTGACTTCATATTGCTGTGAGTTAACCCCTTACACCACATGGGAGCCCTCTGATACATTTTTATTTTTATTTTTATTTTATTTATTTATTTATTTTTTCTCTGATACATTTTTAAAAACTATTTCTAAATCATTATTTATCACACTTTGGGAAACATGTAGAGTTCAGAAATAGCTTCTTTTTGTTTTTTGTAGTACACAAATGAACTAGTATATTGATAGACTGTTTTTTAAAGGAGGTGTCTTTATGTATATCCAAAAACGATCAGTGCCATACTTTTACAGATATAGCTTAGAAGAAGTCCAAAAAAAAGTCAGTACCCATTATATAATAGTACCTGGTAGCATTTAGATATTCTAATACTTAAATATAGATTATCTAATCTATGATCTAAACGGGATCATACATGATGATTGGAGCTGAAAATTATTAGTGTATAAGGTCACTTCCAAGGGTCTGATTACTTGAATTGTTGAAAAATCTGATTTAAAGATTTTTATTTTAAAGATTTATTTACTTATGCATACAAGAACAGCGGCACAGGCCAGAGGTGGTGGGGGTGAGAGGATTCACCAGAGACAAAGTGGGGAGCAGAACAGGCAGATTGACTGAAATACACTGCTCAAGGGAGCAGCGGGTGAGTCAGGAGAGGTCTGCTGCACCATGATGGTCAGCTCCCTGGCTGGGGATTGAACTCGTGCTGCAGTGGTAGTAACTTAACCCTTTGTGCCACCAGGGAGGCCTTAAAGAGTTTTTGAGAGTAAAATAGATAAAATAAAGGACAATAAACTAAATGAGGTGACATAGTGAAATGGTTAAGTGTGTAGTCTCCTGAGTAAAATTCCATGGGTTTTGAATCCTATTTTCCCCAACTAATTAACAGTGCTATTCGGTAAGCTGTTTATCCTTTAAAACAATGTCTCAGTTTGCTCATTTTCTTCAGAAATGGAGACTGTATCCTTTGTTGTAAAGGTTAAGTAAAATAATCCAATAAAGTATATTATTTAGTACTACTTCGATTAAATATAGTTTTGTTAATTGTTAACATGGAGAACAAATTGAACATGGAGTTAAGTTGAAGTAGTATAAGGAATCTAGTAGACCAAGTAGAGGTCCTTTTGGGAGACTTGGTTTAATGAATTAATAAGAATGATTTACAGTACAACAGTCGTTTTTTTTTTTTTTTTAGAAATAAGTATTTCCTGTGTTTTATTTATTATTAATTTTTTCATAGAGGTAACATTGGTTTACAGCATTATATATGATTTAGAGGTACATTATTTCCCCATTCATGTGTTGTTACAAAATCACACCCACCATAAAAACACCCATAATTTTCCACCATAGTCCATTGTGCTCTTTACTTTGTGCTCCTCATGTTTTAAAGAGTTATTTTTACTATGTGTAATATTTATCAGTTATGTTTATACATCATTATTTAACACTTTCCTCATGAAAATATACAAATTAATGATTTCTTATTAGACTGCCTTTGTAAATTAAATAAAATTAAACATGTACTTCATTGTCTATTTGAACTTAACCAGATTTTATAGAAATTTCATTACTCTCAGGCCCACCTTATATTAATGGATTAAACTCCATTAGGCCTCACTTAAGCTCTTACTTTAACACTTCTACCTTTTTTCTGTTTGCTATTTATTAACAAGTGTTTTTTTGAGTGTGTGCTGTGGGCAAGAAATTGAACAAGTGTACAACAAGGAGCAAAGCAGGTAACACTGCTCTGATGGCATTAATATTTCAGTAGGAAGAGACAGACAACGAACACACAAATAACAAAAACATAGTAAGTTAGATCATGATCAGGAAAGGTTATAGGGAATACTTCTGCTGTTTCTGGTATTTCAAATTTAAATTTGTCATTGAGGTAGTGACATTAAAGCAAATGTATGAGAAGTGAGAACGTGAGCCTAGTGATTGAGTTGACAGTATTCTAGGCTTCTCAAAATTTAGTTGTTAGGGCCTCCCAGGTGGCGCAGTGGGTTAAGCAACGCACTATGAAGCAAACTGCAGCCACTGCAGCGCGAGTTTGATCCCTGCTGCCGGCCAGGGAGGGGACCCAGAGATAATGGATTTCTAATAAACTCCTGAATGAGGTGCATTATACTAGTCAGGACTATGCTTTTGAACAGCATAATCTTTTTTTTTTTTTAAAGATGTATTTATTTATGCACACAAGCACTGGGGTACAGGCCAGAGGTGGGGTGGAGGGGTGAGAGGAGTCACCAGAGACAGAGTGGGGAGCAGAACAGGCAGATCCACTGAAACACACTGCTGAGGGGAGCAGCGGGCGAGGCAGGAGAGGTCTGCTGTGCCATGTGGGTCACCTCCCTGGTCGGGGGCAGGGATTGAACTCGGGCTACAGTGGCAGTGGTTTGTTTCATAGTGCATTGCTTAACCCACTGTGCCACCAGGGATGCCCCTGAACATCATAATCTTAACTCATTCCTATACTTTCATATCACCCTTCATTGTGTTTTCAACATAGTAGCTAGAGGTTTCTATTAAAATTATTCAGGTAACATTGATACTGTTCAAAATGTTTCAGTGGTTTCCCATACAACAGAGTAAAGCCAGTATCCTTTAGAGTCCTTTGTCATCTGTGGCAACCCCTGCTCCTTACTTCCCTGTCTATATCTGTTTCTTACTCTTTATCTTTGCTCCAGCTACATGAATTCATTGCAGTTCCTCAGATGTGAGGGCAAATGCTCACCTGATAGCCTTCACATTTGCTTTCTCCCCTGGCTGGAACACATTTCCCTGAGATGTCCATCTGGCTAGCTCTCATGGTAACTGTATGTTCAATTTTATTTTTGGTGGTAAAATATATATATAAGATTTATCATCTTAGCCATTTTATTTATTTATTACATTTTGAAAGGACAGGTTTATTAAGAAAAGGAGAGAGAGGCACCTGCATAGTCGCAGAAGAATAGGAGAGCTGCATCTTGCCAGTGTAGAAATTAAACCAATAGAATATTCTGTCTTAACTAATTTAATATACAAAATTCAGTGATACCAAGTACATTTACAATATTGCACAGCCACTAACACTATCTAATTGCATAAAAGAAACTATGTATTCATCCATTAAGAGTCATTCACCATTCCTGGACTTGTTTCTCTTCCCCTAGCCTCTGACAACCACTAAAGGCTTTTATTTCTCTGTATTTGCCTTTTCTGGATGTTTCATAGAAATGAAATCATACATTGTGTTTTGTTTCTGGCTTCCTTCATTAAACATCATGTCAAGATTCATTCATGATGTAGTGTATATCATTATTTCCTTCTTAAGGCTGATAGTATAGACTGAATGTCCCTCAAAACTTGTATGTTGAAGCCCTAACTCCCAATGTGATTGTATTTGGAAATCAGGCTTTTAGGATATAATTAAGCTTAAGTGAGGTTGTATAGGAGGGATCCTGATCTGATAGGATTGGTGGCTTTATAAGAAAAGAAATAAATTTCTGTGTGCATACTCACTGAGGAAGGTCCATGTGACAAGGAGAAGGCAGCTGTCTACAACCCAAGGAGAGCGCTTTAATTAGACATTACCTGCTAGCACCTTGATCTTGGACTTTACAGCTCCCAGAATTATAAGAAGGTAAATTTCTGTTGTTTAAGCTACAAAATAACTAGGTTCTATGTTATGGAAGCCTGCATGAAGATAGCTGAGTAATAGTGCATTGTATGGATATGCCAGATTTTGTTTATTGATATATCAGTGGTGAACATATGGGTACTTTCACCTTTCAGTATTGTGAATGTCCATGCTATATATGGACATTTATGTACAGGTTTTGTTTGAATACCTCTTTTCAACTCTTGTTTTTGTGAGTATTAATGTCACATAGAACTAGTGTTTGGTGAAACAAAGTTTGGGTGATTCTGCGTGGTACTGTTTTATTTTGATGTTGATTTCAGAAAATTAAATTTCATTTATTTCTGACTTTTAAAGAAAGATAAGTAGTTTTCTCTAATTCTTTATATTGGTAGAAGAGATCATTTTATAGAATTTACTGAGGCAACTTTACAGGGTAAATTTTACCAGTAGAAAAGAGAAGGCTAAAATATTGCTACTATCTTTTTTAATGAAATGTAGAAATAAAATTTGTAATTTCACCTTTTGTCATGAAATAGTTATAAAAAATTATTTTTGTAAATATTAGGATACAATTGCAGATTGCTCATAGAACAGCAGGATTTTCCTAGTGATAACTTAAGAAACTCTTGGCTTACCTAACTACACTTACAATGTTTAAATCCTTTTAATAACAGTTTGTCTAAGAGGTTATGTTCCTATTCTAGAAACGTATGTTTTCTGGTATTTGGAGATACCTTACCTCTGGAGCTGCCCTCCATTTGTTGAGCAAATTGGTGCTAACCAAAGGTAGAATTGACTGTCAGGATTCTTTTTTTTTTTTTTTTAAAGATTTATTTATTTATGCACACAAGAACTGGGGTACAGGCCAGAGTCCAGGGTGGTGAGAGGATCCACCAGAGACAGAGTGGGGAGCAGAACAGGCAGGTTGACTGAAATACACTGCTGAGGGGAGCAGTGGGCAAGGCAGGAGAGGTCTGCTGCGCCATATGGGTCACCTCCCTGCCCGGGGATCGAACTCGTGCTGCAGTGGTACAGTCAGGATTCTTACAGATGACTTGTAGTTGACCTTCGAGGACAGAGGAATGCAAATTAATTTAATCAGTACCCTTTTACTAAGTGTCAACTCTTATCTAGGAATTATATTAAAATGTGAAGATACAAAGTTAAATAAAACCTGGTCATTAGCATCAAAGAACTTATCTAATGTTGGAGATAGATAAATTACATTATTATGCAAACATGAGATAATAGAAGGTGTATGACAATATAAAGACCACCACAGTCTTCTGAAACAGGTGACAGACACTTAAGCTGAGCTTTCTAGGGCAGGTAAACTTTACTAGTTGAAGTGGGGAGGACTTTCATGGCATGTGTAAAGGCACTGAAACTTGAAGTTGTAGCAGTTGATTGATTCTAGCACAGTTGGTTTAAGTGATGTGAAAGTGTTAGAGTAGAATATATAGTTAGAGATAAGACGTTTTAGCTGCTTTTGTTTAGATCTTGGCTTAAAATCTTAGTGAAACCTTCCCAGACTCCCATACTAAAAATTGGTGTTTTTCTCAGTTACATGCTTTTTTCCTTTACAGCACTTCTTATAAGCTGTAATTACTGTATTTATTCTGTTTACTGCCTTGATGAAGGTATGAACTGTGTGTAATATACTGGAGAATTTAAAATTTATTTTGAACTTTTTGGAAATCTTTAAAGTATTTAAACATGATTCAGTTGTGTTTAAATATTACACTGGTTATGGGTTCTTTTGTATGCTAGACTTATATTGCTGGGTGCTGGAAATGAGATGAGAACACATAGTTTCTGCCTTAAAATGATAATAATCTAGTTAGGAAGGAGAGAAACAACAACAAAAAATATTGGTTTTTTGCTATCCAGAATTTCAATGAAAGCAAAAGAGGAGCCTGGTATGGATTTATGGTTTGGAGTATATATGGTTGTTAAACTGCTAGTGTGTCAGTGATTGATCTCAGATTAGCCTTTTTATCATACTTGCCTCAGAGTCTAAAGATGGTTGTATTGGTTTTGTGTTGAGTCTCGGTCTTTTTTTTTTTTTTTTAAGATTTATTTATATATGCACACGAGAACTGGGGCATGGGCCAGACGCAGGGGAGGTGAGAGGATTCATCAGAGACAGTGCAGGAAACAGAACAGGTGGATCAACTGAAACATACTGCTGAGGGGAGCAGCAGGCGGGGCAGGAGAGATCTGCCTGAGCCATGTGGGTCATCTCCCCTGCCAGCAGCAGGGATCAAACTCCCGCTGCAGTGGCTGTGGTCTGCTTCATAGTGTGGTACTTAATCCACTGAGCCGCCAGGAAGGGCCCGAGTCTCAGTCTTTTGATAGTAGATTGGTAGAATAGGCATTTGAAGGGGATTTTTGCTTTGCAAATTTTGATAACACATACATTTCTAACATTTTACAGCTTGCACAAACAAGGTAAATACATGTAAAATTTTATTCTCTGTATGTGCATAAATTGAATGTTTTTATGAAGAAGTTAAAAAATTTACCAGTTCTGATGATGATAATAAAGTGATTGCTTTTCTTTTAGGTAAAATGAAGATTGATGAATCTAATAAAGAAAATTCTTCAGAGATGGACTATTTAGAAAATGCCACTGTTATAGATGAATCTACATTGACACCTGAGCAGAGGCTAGGCTTGAAACAAGCAGAAGAACGCTTAGAAAGAGATCACATTTTTCGACTTGAAAAAGTATACTATATTGTTTCAGTTTTTTGGAGGGAAATGTGTGTTTCATAACTTTACTAAATACAACTATTTTTATTATTCTTCTACTTATAAGTAAGGGATAACACTCATCTTTCCTTACTTCCCATATCCTTTCTCTCTTCTTTCCTCCATTTGTTCTACAGATCCTTAGATCTGTGAGTCTTACTTCATTCATTCATCCCAGGGGTCATCAAACTATAGCTAATCCTTTGTTTTTGTCTTTTTTTTTAAAACTTACGTAAAAAACACTAAGCTCCTTGTTTTTGTAAACAAAGTTTTATGGACACAAAACTATGCTGTTTGTTTATATATTATCTATGCCTGCTTTTGTGGTACCATGGCAGAGTTAAGTAATTGCTATTGAGACTATTTGTTTTACAGAACATAAAATATCTTCTCTTTACCAAAGCATAGAATATTTACCAAAGTATTACTTTGTTCTTTTGCTGTCCCCTGTTTTTTCAGTCATCAAATAGGTACTTGTGCTTGTTATGCTGTAGGTACTGTGGTAGATATTGGGAATATTTTGGTGAAAATGGCACAGTTCCTGCCCATTAGAAGTTAATAGTCCATTTGGGGTGAAGAAATAAATTAGCAAACACTAGACAATGTACTAGATTTCCTCCTTATCCAGTGGTTTTTTTCCTTTCCTCTTAGATATTTACTGAGTAAATAAATACTGTTAATTATTATAGATAATAAGTATATATAATAGTACTTATTAACATACAAGTACTGTTCATGCTATTGGTACCTTAAGTATTACTTTCTTAACATAGAAATACATATACCTGCCTTAACAGAAACACCTCTAGATGTTGAAGGAAAGAATCATAAACAATATGTTCACAACTAGATACTTGGGATATTTGTATGTACACAAGGAAATAGGTAATTGTTCTTCGTAAATAAGAAAGAAACGGTATGATTTTATATAGTTTAGGAAAATCAGGTCATTTCTAGATTGAAGAAGATTATTCTGGGTAGTAACAGAAATTATAAGAGAATAGGCAACCTATAAAAACAGTAATGTCAAGAAGTAGAGGTCCATAAAGTAGGAGAACATTTGCTTGTATAGCTAGTGTTTCACAAGATCTTAATTAGAAGGAAGACTTTTTTTTTTGCAATTTGCTCTTAGTTCTCTCTTCTCAAGTTCCTTTTCCTAGGCCTAGCATTAGTAAGTGTTAAGGATTTGTATTTGTCAGGATAAATATTAAGTGCCTTTCATGTGCCTGCATAAAAAGTTGAATTGAGGGCATATGTAGCATTTTAAAAAAACGCGATACTGTTTTTGTAGGATATACTAATTAGAGAAAATGTGTAAGTAAGTAATAGTAATAACAGTATTGTTTGAAAATGAGATTGTAGACAAAGGAGGGACCAACTCAAGTTGAGATATAGTGGCATCAGTTTGAGAAAACTTTTATAAGGAGGCAACATTGTAACTTGAGTCTAGGGAACTGAGTCCAGGTGCTTGGGGAAATGGTGATATGTAAAACATTTACATATTTTAATATGAAAATATTTTCAAGAAAAATAAGTAGGGAACTGAATAGAAAGATAACAGTATATGAAACAGGAAAGATAAATTCTTAGGGAAAGACAGACATTGGGGTGGACTGGATATTTGATGGTTATAGGAAAGAATGGGCTGCAGTGAATAAGCCTTGGAAGGGAAGCATGGAGAATATTTTTTTTTTAGATTTATTTATTTATGCATACAAGCACTGGGGTACAGGCCAGAGGTGTGGGGCTGAGAGGAGTCACCAGAGACAGAGTGGGGAACAGAACAAGCAGATTGACTGCAATACAGTGCTGAGGGGAGCAGTAGGCAAGGTCTGCTGTGCCATGTGGGTCCCCTCCCTGGCCAGCGGCAGGAATTGAACTCATGCTGCAGTGGCTGTGGTTTGCTTCATAGTGTGGTGCTTAACCCACTTTGCCACCAGGAGGCCCCAAATATTTGTTGATTTAGATAGCAATGATGTAAATATCCAAATATCCAATATTTAGTATCAGCATGGATATCTATATTTGTTTGTTACTCATGCCTTCCAAAGTCTCATGTTTTCTATCTTATAGACTCATTTTTTTTAAAGATTTATTTATGTATACAAGAGCTGGGGTACATTCCAGAGGCACGGGACGTGAGAGGATTCACCAGAGACAGAGTGGGGAGCGGAACAGGCAGACTGACTGAAATACACTGCTGAGGGGAGCAGCGGGAGAGGGAGAAGAGGTCTGTCCCGCCATGTGGGTCGCCTCCCTGGCTGGGGATTGAGCTCACACTGCTGTGCTGTGATTGCTTCATAGCGCAGTGCTCAACCCTCTGCACCACCAGGGAGGCCCCAAATTACTAAGTTTTTTCATTACTTCAAGAATACATACATAAATTGTGCTTAAAGTATTATGTATAACTGATGTTTTTTGTGTGGCAAATTGGTGTTCCTTTCAGAATAGTTACTCAAAAGGTTATTCACTTATTGCCATGAGACTGACTGACTGGAATGTAGACACTTCCGAAGTGCCTTCCATATTTGCAGTTTATTACTTGAAATCCCTTAGTTGAGTCTGATTTTTTGTGTGTGCTGAGAAACACTATCTGAAATCAACTTTTGAAATAGCATGGGAATAAAACCAAGTAGTAAGACTGCCTTTTTAAAAAAAATCTTACATTAAATTCTGAAAGCTATATTAGATAATTATCAAATGTATTTAACTTCGCGCGATAATGTTTATTAGTATATGATCTCCCATGATTACTATTTTAACAGTTCCACTATCTAGCTTATAAGTACTGGTTTATTAAATGCTTACTGCAGGGCCTCCCTGGTGGTGCAGCAGGTTGAGCGCTGCACTGTGAGGCATCCACTGCATAGCAGCGCGGGTTCAATCCCCGGCCAGGGAGGGGACCCACCTGGCACAGCAGACCTCTCCTGCCTTACCCACTGCTCCCCTCAGCAGTGTATTTCAGTCATACTCCCCACTCTGTCTCTGGTGAATCCTCTTGACCTCCCACGCCTCTGGCCTGTCCCCCTGCTCTTGTATGCATAAATAAATAAATCTTTAAAAAAAGAAAGCTTACTGCAAAGAAAAATTTAAAAAGATTGCCAAACTTTAAAGAGAGCTTATTCCTTGAATGTTTATTTTTGTCTTTTTATGTAATTCTGTCATTCACTTTTATAATCAGAAATTTTCTTCTGCCTTTTGTAAAAACATGCATTGTTTTAACCTTTCAGCGCTCACCAGAATATACCAATTGTCGGTATCTATGCAAACTTTGCTTAATTCACATTGAAAACATCCAGGGAGCTCATAAACACATAAAGGAGAAACGACATAAGAAAAATATTTTGGTAAGTTCTTTTTAATAAATACTTTTTTTCACATTATCATTTGAAATGGTATATCAAATGCGGTTTTTTAAATTTATGATACTAAAATAAGTTATTTATCTAGCCTTATATTAGTAATTGAAGTGATAGCGTTGAAAGCTGTGATTACTTTCCTTAGCTAATCAGGAGGGGAACCTCAAAAACCAGTTTGTTTATCCTGAAGAATAGTGATTTCCCAACTTTAAAACCTAACTGATATTTACTGAGTGTTTGTGTGCTCTAAGTCTAGATAGTACTGAATATGATAGTCATGATTCCTTCTTCTTCAAAGTTTGTAAAGTTTTGGTGAAGACACACTGAATAGGGTTTAAGGATGAGTTTTGTTAATGGGAAATGTGCTAAGGACACTTTAAGAACTTAAAGTACAAAGATACTTAATCTAGAAAGTGACTTGATTTAAACCTTAAAGTAGCTGCTTACAAAGACAGGATGATTGCTGTAGAGGGATAAGTTGAGAGCATTTTACATAAAGCAGCATGAATAAAAATCTCAAGTCAGGAAAGGATATGGCATATAAGGAACTGAAAGTTCTAGTATGGGAACAAAAATGCTCAGAGGAAAACAACCCACAGGGTCTTACTAATAAGCTTTAGATTTTGGGAATTCCTAATTTGTAAATTATTTTTATTTAAACATTACTTTATAGATTTGAATAGGATGCTTTTCAAATAGTATGTTAGCTATTTAATTTTTTTGAAGTTACAATATTAATACTATATAACTTATTTCCAGAACTCTGCTTATATATCTTCTCTCAGAAATATTCTTTTCTTTTCTTTTTTAAAGATTTATTTATTTATGCGTACAAGCTGGGGTACAGGCCAGAGGTGTGGGTGGTGAGAGGATCCACCAGAGACAGAGTGGAGAGCAGAACAGGCAGACTGACTGAAACACTGCTGAGAGGAGCAGTGGGAGAGGCAGGACAGGTCTGCTGCTCCATGTGGGTTCCCTCCCTGGCCAGAGGCAGGGATCAAACTCGTGCTGTAGTGGGTGCTGTAGTGGCTGCACTGTGTGCTCTAGTGGCTGCACTGTAGTGGCTGTGGTTTGCTTTATAGTGAGTTGCTTAACCCTTTGCGCCACCCGGGAGGCCCTGAAAAATATTCTTTACCTGACCTTCTTAATGAATATGGGTTAAGTACACCTTCCCAGTACTTCTATGGCAGCTTGATTAGAAAAATTTAATGTACTGTATTGTTAATGTCTACCATTTCTCCTGTTCTGTACTTCAGTACATAATATTTTAGAAGGCAGGCTTGTTATCTATTTTTGGTTTTTTGCATTGCCTGAGTCAGTATCTGACACAGGTGCTTAATATATTTTTTTTTATAGAGAAAAACAAGTATTAAATAAGAAACTAAGAAGAGAAAAAATATTCAAATTTTAATAGCTTATTTTTATTTAATTAGAAATTCAGAAGTCTTAATTGGCCAGAGGCAAAGTGGTAGTATAGGAGATAATAACTGGAAAATTTCCAGAAATATTGAAAGATGCCAATCATTAGTTCTAGGAAGCTCAGGAAATTCCAAACAAGAAACTTCAGAATAAGACCAATGCACATTGTGTACGTTATATGGGAAATTTTAAAATATTATAAAACCCCTCAAAAGTAGCCACTGGATTCTAATTTGGTGAAATTGATTACCTTCTTGAAATAACAAAAGACAAAAGTAGCTAACAATGGTTTTTAGTTAGTTAAGGATAGGCAATGAGTGGGAAGCAAATGTGATAAGCCCAGTGATTACCCTGCCTTGAAAGAGTTTCCACACCACAGTATAAGAAGGGAACTTGGTAGACACTCAGAGTTGAGGAGATGATCTTGAATTCAGAGTGTCCAAGGTGATGAGAGTTTGCCGGAAGGAATAACAAAAGAGAATACTATCCAGAGAGAAAACCAGCATCTGTGGACAATTCCCTCAGCGTATTCAGCACAATACTGATTTTATGGACATTTAAGAAGGCTGCCTGAAGACAGGGAGAGAACTATTGGAGGAAACTTGAGAGAACAGAGCTTGGTGCTCACACAGGCATGGGAATAGTACTTTCCCACTATCTAAACTTGATAACCTCGTACTCATGGGGCATTGGTTGAAATACTGAAAAGGATTTTGTTTTCATATTGGGGAGTATTTGGTCATAAACTAAATGCAGTCTAGAGTAAAGTTTTATTTTTATTAATTATTTACTTTTTTTAAGCTTTTATTTATTTATGCATATAAGAGCAAGGGTACAGGCCAGAAACCAGGGAGGTGAGAGGATTCACCAGACACAGAGCCGGGAACAGAACAGGCAGACCAACTGAAACACACTGCTGAGGTGAGCAGCGGGTGAGGCAGGACAGGTCTATCACACCATGTGGGTTTCCCTCCCTAGCCAGTGGCAGGGATCGAACTCGTGCTGCAGTGGCTGCGGTTTGCTTCATAGTACGTTACGTAACCCACTGCGCCACCAGGGAGGCCCCAGAGTGAAGTTTTAAAGGCAAGACCCAAAAGGACAAACTTATTTCCAAGTATTTAATGTCATTATCAGACAAAGTCCTGAGAATATTTTGAGACTTACAAAAAAACCACAGTTTCATCCACTCTCAGAGTTCACATTTTCTGGAATTCAGTCAAAGATTATCAGGCATATAAAAAAGCAGAAAAATATGAACCATGATAAGGAGAAAAATCAGCCAGCTAAAACTGACCTTGAACTGACCGAACTTGTAGAGAAGGACATTAAGACGGTTAATACGTTCCTGATGTTTCAGAAATTTAATAGAGATTGAAAGACATAGAAAAGGTTCAGCTTGTCTTATAGAAATGAAAAATTCAATGTCTGAAATGAAAAATACTCTGGGTAGAACTAATGACAGATCAGACACTATCAAAGAAAGATTAGTGTACTGAAGAGAGAATAATGGAAATCTCCAACGTGAAACAGAAATAAGAACTTTAAGAAAAGAAAATTATTAAACTCTGCTTTAATTAATAAATGTATACCAGTTCTATACCGGCTCTTCTAAAATAAAGATTTCAGGGCCTCCCTGGTGGCGCAGTGGTTAAGCAATGCACTATGAAGCAAACTGCAGCCACTTTCAGCATGAGTTTGATCTCTGCCACTGGCCAGGGAAGGGAACACACATGGTGTGACAGACCTGTCCTGCTTTGCCTGCTGCTCCCCGTGTGTGTTTCAGTCGGTCTGCCTGTTTTGCTCCCCGCTCTGTCTCTGGTGAATCCTCTCACCTCCCTGGACTCTGGCCTGTACCCCTGCTCTTGTATGTATAAATAAATCTTAAAAAAAAAAAAAAGATTTCAATCTATGCTATCCATATTATTCTGATACCAAAACTAGAAAAAGACATAATGAAAGAAAAAATCAGCCAATATACCTTATGAACATAGGTGAAAGATTTTAAATACTAATTTAGCAGCTTGAATCCAACAATATGCTAAAGGAAGAAATTCATCATGACCAAGTGGAACTTACTCCAGAACAATGTATGTTTAATATTTGAAAACTAGTCAATGTAATTGTTATGTCAATAAATAAAAGAAGAAAATTATATGAGCATCTCAATACTGAAGAGGTTTTAAAAAAATCTTATTAAAAAGTCTCAGAATAAGAATAGAAGGGGACCTTCCTGAATATGTTAAAGCATATCAGTGTAAAAATGAAAGACTAAATGCTGTCTCCCAAAGGTTAGGGAGAAATAGGTTTGAAAATTCATGGAAATATCGTGGAAAGTAATACTGTGATTCTTCAAAATATTTAAAACAAAATATGTAGTCAAAAGAATTGAGAGCAGGTTCTTGAAGAAACATTTGTACACTTTAGGTTATATAATATTGTTTTTCACAATAACTAAAAAATGGAAAATAGCTTATGTCCGGTGCGGGAAGGATAAACAAAAATATTTATATACACATTTATATAAACATATAAGAAGGGTAGAGATTCTGACATGCTACAATAGATGAACCTTGACGATACTATGCCACGTGAAATAAGTCAGTCACAATAAAGAAAAATACTATATGATTCTACTTATATGAGTGGCTTATAATTGTCGAAACCATAGGGACAGAAGGTAGAATGGTTGCCAGGCCCTGGGGGAATAGGGAGTTAATCAACAATAGGAATAGGGCTTTAATTTTGTAAGATGAATAGAATTCTGTGGATGGTTGATGTAATGGTTTCATTATAATAGGAATATACTTAATGCCCTGAAGTATATACTTAAAAGTGGTTGACAGTAAGTTTTATGTATATTTTGTCACACTAAAAAAAATTGAGGGATAAAAGGTATTATTACTTCTATTCAAAATTGTACTAAAGATTACAATTAACAGCAATTGGCAATGCACTATGAAGCAAACCACAGCCACTGTAGCACAAGTTCCATCCCTGCCACCAGCTGGGGAGGTGACCCACATGGTACAGCAGACCTCTCCTGCCTCGCCCACTGCTCCTCTCAGCAGTGTATTTCAGTCTGTCTGCCCGTTCTGTTCCCCCCTCTGTCTCTGGTGAATCCTCATCCCCCACACCTCGGGCCTGTACCCCAGTTCTTGTATGCATAAATAAATCTTTAAAAAAAAAAGGTACTGTATAATGAATGGCAATACTAGTCATTGACTAGGAGAATATTTGCAAATCATATCTGGTATGTTATCTGTACATATAACATGTAAACAGTTTTTAATACTCAGTAATAAGTAAATAATCTAATAAAAATATGGATAAAAGATTTAAGCTGACTTTTTTAAAAAGATTTATTTATGCATACAAGAACTGGGGTACAGGCCAGAGGTGCTGGTTTTGAGAGGATTCACCAGAGACAGAGTGGGAACAGAATAGGCTGGTTGACTAAAATATACTGTTGAGGGGAGCAGCAGGCGAGGAACGAGAGGTCTGCTGTGCTAGGTGGGTCAGTAACCTCCCTGGCCGGGATCGAACTCGTGCTGAAGTGGTTGTGGATGCTTCATAGTGCATTAACCCTCTGTGCCACCAGGGAGGCCCTGACACTTCTATTTATTTATTTATGTATTTTTTTATACCATTGTTCATTTTTGTGCAGTGTTTGCTTTCTTTTCTCATGTGTAGTCCCCATAAAATTCTCACCACCGGTTCACCCATGTACCATCACCATAGTCCCTTGTGCTCTTGTCACTCTTGTTTTGATCCCTCTTTCTCCCCCTCTGCTGCAGAATGCCCCTGATTTATAGTTGACTGTTAAATTTTCTTTTGGTTTTTATTGTTGCTATTTTTTCTCCCTGATTTCTTATTTTGGTTCCTCTATATTCTTCCTATAAGTGAAACCATCTGACATTTTTCTTTTTTTGACTTATGCTGACTGGGGATCAAATTCGAACTACACTGGCTGCTTATAGCTTCATAGTGCCAAGACTTAACCCCTTGTGCCACCAGGGAGGCTCCTCTTTACTTTTTTAGAAGAGGTTTATTTCTAATTTTTAAAAATTGAGGTATAATTGAAATTTAGCATTTTATAAATTTTATAAATATTCCACTATATATTGAATACATATATTCAGTATCAGTATACAATATGATTGAATATGTGTATCTGTTGTGAAATGATTGCCACTGTAAGTCTAGTTAAAATCTATCACCATACACTGTTCAGATTTTGTTCTTGAGATGAGAACTTCTAAGTTCTCTTAGCAGTTTTAATATACAGTACATTATTATTGATTGTCGTCACCTACTTGTACATAATATTCTCAGGACTTACTATTAGAAATTTGTACCTTTGATCACTTTGTCTACCCCTCTAACCTCTATCTCTGAAAACACCAGTCTCTCCTTCATATATGTGAGTTTGTGCCCCTATTTTGATAACACAGGTAAATAACACCATATTGTATTTTTCTTTTCTGTGTTTGGTTTCTTTCGCTAACCATAGTGCCCTCAAGATTTATCCATGTTGTCACAAATGGCAGGGTTTCCTATTTATTTTATGGATGAATATAAATTACATTGTATGTGTGTGTCTTCTAGAATGTAAGTTGAATAAGGGTATGAACTTCATTGGTTATATTAATGATAAAGGAAATATGAGGCTATCAGGTTCATATGAGGATATCAGTGAGAATGTTTGAGGCAGTAGGATAGAAGTGTCTTCATATGTTTTGTCTTCCTCTTTCCATGGTAATCTATAGTATCAAGCATTTTGTATTAAGCAAATCAGCATTTTGTGGTACATCTAGGTATATAAAGGCAATTATTTTGAACGTAAATCTCATATAACATTTTTGTTAATACCTTGGATGAATCCTAAAAAAAAAAGTTATAGAAACAGAAAAATGAAATAGTCTTACCTCCTATGTTTGATAATCCTCTACCTTGGCTAAACTTAATGTTAAAATTGAATATGGTAACTATGAATAAAATTAGGAATAGACAGAAATCTTTGATTAACTATATTATGGGGAGGAGTGAACACACTACTTTTAATTATTAGATTTGAAGGGAACTCTGTCTCAAAAGAAAAGAGATTTGTTTTTCCTCTGAAATGTCTGATAGATGATGCCTATGTCATATTAAATAAAAAAATTATGGTCTCAGTTATGTTAAAAATGAAGGAAATAGAGGGTTATGAGATTGTGGGTAATATTCTTATTTGTACTTTTTTGTATTTTATGTAGCTTTTGCACTTTGCATATTTTTTTTTATTCAGAAAATAAGTGTCATTGTGCATATATAATATAGTCCCCTTTAGCTCCACTTTCAAACTTTAAACAGAAAAGTGTTTTTTAAAAACATATTGTCTAGTGTTGGATAAAATAGGAAAGGTGATGGTAATCTAGGGTGTTTTCCTGTGACCCTTTAATCTGATAGTGTAAATTAAATAAAGGCTAGTCAGAGGAGATTCAAGAGTTTCTGCTGTATATGTAATACAAATTTCTTTGCTCCAGCAGAGTTATCAGTTAAGTATTATGGTATCTTGGCTTTGGTATTGTATATCAGAATTTATACAGGCAGTAAAATAATCTTATTTTTTAATGTTTTAACCGCAACCTCTCCAGTAGCACGTATATTACAACCCTTCTTCACAAAGGCACAGGGATCTGTTTCTTTTTTTCACTTTCATATTCTAGGTGTCTTAAAACTGATACTTAAGAGGTGAATATTTGTTGAACTATTACATTTCTGTCCTTCCCTCCTAAATAAGGACATTAAAATAGATTATTTTTATGTTGTTGTTGTTAAATGTTACACTAACAGGAAAAACAGGAAGAAAGTGAGCTTCGTTCTCTTCCACCTCCTTCCCCTGCACACTTGGCTGCTTTAAGTGCTGCAGTTATTGAATTAGCAAAAGAACAAGGAATAACAGATGATAACCTCAGAGTCCGTCAGGAAATTGTGGCGGAAATGTCAAAGGTTATAACAACATTTTTACCAGGTACAAATACATTTTATACTTATTTTTAAACTACACGTCTTTTCTCCTTGCTTAATCTTGAGCTCAAGGTAAATTTCTCTGTGTTTCCTTTTTCATTTTTTTCTCCACCTAAAAGTAAATGAATTTAATTGTTTTATAAATGACTTTTTGGGAAATACTAAAGAAAAATGAAAATGAATGAAAAATTAATGCCATAGCATAATTTTTGTTACTAATTTTATAAAGGTAATTTTTAAAAAATGGCCAGATACAGGCAGATTTCTTACTTGTCAAATATTATATCTAAAGTTTATTTTCCAGTGTCGTTGATTTTCTGTATGAAATTTTAGTTACATTATTCTTAGTATGTATTAGTACATTCCAGTTAGTCACTGAGTTAAGAATCTTATTACCTGATGGTGGGAGAAAGTTAATGTACTTCAAATGAGAATATTAAAGGTAAAATTTGCAAGTTTATTTCATTTTCACACTTTCTTTACAGAAAATTGGTACAGTGTATACTCAGTTTGGATATTTGTGTATAGATTAGCATGGCCCTCATTAATATTTTGCATCATTATTGGATATAAGAAAATGTATATTAGTAAGACTTATTCTTACCACCAAAGGTATTTTAGCTTCATGTAGATCCATTGTGAGATTTATAAAAAGTAATGTAAAGCTGAAATTAAAAGTAAAATTTAGTCATTTGATTTCTTATCTAAAATACATTGAATACCTATTTAAATTACATATAGAAATAATTCACTATTACAAGAAATGAAACTTTTAATGACTGATGATTTTCAGATATTTTATGAACTAGAAAAGTAGACTTATGTATACAATTGTGTATTAACTTTTATTTTCTAAGAAATGAACCTTCCTAAACAGTCTCAAGTCATAATATTTTCAGCTAGTCCTCTGTTGAAGCCTTTTAAAAGTTGCCTTATTATGATTGTCAAAGTAATATATTTGATAACATGAGAAAGATGTAGGTAATATATTATTTCCTATTTATTTTGTTATATAAACTCTGAAAGTCACAGAGTTTTGTTGGTTTTATGTTTGCAGTAATATCATATTGACTTGACTTTCTATTTTTTTAAAAGTTACGGTTCTTGAGGTAGTATTGATTTGCAAACACTGTGTTTTAGGGGTATAGATTCACATCTCTACCAATGTATGTTGTTATGCCATGCCCATATGAAAGCCCCAATAATTATATTTGTAAAGAGCAATGACATTGGGTGTCTCTTATTCCTTTCCACTTAAAGTGTTATTTTTTTGACATGAATGTAAATATCTAAAGGTAATTAAATATACTCTGGAACAAAAGTTATAGCTACATTAGTACATTCTTTATGTCATATAATTGCTAGACATACATCTGATGATTACTGAGGGAACTATTACTAAAATTTTGTGTAAATACTGACCTTTATTAAGTAAATTTTCTTCACTATTCTTAATAAACACTAACTAGGAAGCATTATTTTTTTAAAAATTAAAACATTTTTAAATTGAGGTAACATTGGTTTACACTATATATGATTTGGAGATATAGGTTCAGATTTATATTACTACAGTGTACCCACTACCAAGGCACCCATATTCTTCCACTGTAGTTCATTGGATTTTTTTTTTTAAGATTTATTTATTTATGCATACAAGAGCTGGGGTACAGGCCAGAGTCGCAGGAGGTGAGAGGATTCACCAGACAGAGTGGGGAGAATAGGCAGACTGACTGAAACACACTGCTCAGGGCAGCAGTGGGCAAGGCAGGAGAGGTCTGCTGCGCCATGTGGGTCCCCTCCCTGGCCGGCAGCAGGGATCAAACTCATGCTTGCAGTGACTGTGGTTTGCTTCATAGTGCGTTGCTTAACCCACTGCGCCACCAGGGAGGCCCCGATTTTTATTTTTTTATTATAATCCTTTGCTTTCTACCTTTCCTCTCCCATCCATATTTTCCCTCAGTAGCTTCACTTTTACAGCCCTATTTTTACGGATTGTTTTTGGTTTCGTTTGATAAGATCTTCTGTTTTGTTTCTCTACATTCCACATGAGTGAAACCATTCGGTATAATAGTATTTGTCTTTCTCTTCCTGGCTTCTTTTACTTAGGCTTATACTTACTTACTTAGCATTTTACTTAGCAGAACCCCCTCCAGTTCCATCCATGTTGTTGCAAATAACAAGAGTCATCTTTAATTTATAGTTGAGTAGTGTTCCATTGTGTATATACAATGTCATCTTCTTAATCTTCGCATTTGACCTTGGGCACTTAGACACTTTTAGTGGAGATAACACTATGATAAGTATTGTGTAGATAGTTATGAAGGACTTCATTCTTCTATAATTGTTTTACTGGAATTGGAAGACATGGAATTAAAATACATGCAATTTTCCTACCACTGTTTTTTACACACTATCACATGCTTTGACATGTTTTCTTTGTTTCCAGAATGTTCACTTAGGTTGTATGGCTCATCTCTGACTAAGTTTGCTCTGAAAAGTAGTGATGTTAATATAGATATAAAATTTCCTCCCAAGGTAAGTTATTGGAAAATAACCTTTCTTGTATAGTTCTTAACTAGCTCTTAGCATTTTTTATTGATAATCTTTTTAGAGAAAGTATGCAATACTATAAAAGTTTGGCTTGTAGAATGTTATCATGATTAGATTGTGCATATGTTTGGAAACTACTACTAAGTGTCACACATAAGTGAAATAAAATATGTAAGATACAGGGGGAAAAAAGAAAAGGAAAAATGCTTATGTTTCACTGTGTTGAATAGTTTTTGTTTATGGTAAGCTGTACAGAAATTGATAATAAATCTCAGGTCAGATCTTGACAGTAATGAAAAAGTTACTTGACCTTTCTTAGCCTAGCTCACTAATTCCAAATAAAGAATAAATTTCTTTTTTAAAAATTTCATTTAATAATTTTTTAAAAAAGATTATTTGTAGAAGAACTGGGGTATAGGCCAGAGATGGGAGGGGAACGTATGTATGAAATGATTCACCAGAAACAGTGGGGAACACAGCAGGTGGATTTATTGATGTACAGTGCTAAGGGGTAAACAGGTGAGACAGGAGAGGTCTGCTGCACCTTGTGGGTTAGCTCCCTGGCAGGGATCAATCAAACTGAGGAGATAGCGGTAATAGCATTGACTGAGACTTAACCCCTGGGCGGCCCCAGGAATATGACTTTCATATTAAATGAGATAACATATACAGGTATTTTTGTGTAATGTCTGATACATTATGGGTACTTTTAATAAATAGTAGCTAATATTACTAACAGAAATGTCAATATTGTTTAGCACTGCTATTTGGCATTGCTTATTTGTGTCAGCATTTAACTAGTTGATATTTGATGTGGTTTTAATATTGTGGGTAATAAATTTATAATTGAGGTTTCATTTAGGTGAAAATTTGGTATTTTAGTATATCAATACTACTTATTTACAGTTAATATAAAATTAAATACTTTTTAACAGCAGCATAAACGTTTGATGTGTTTTTATTAAATTTGTTTAAAGTAGAATTTTATTCTTAAGCCATTTGGCCAAGCTACCCAATCATCAGTATCCCTTAAATTTCTTTACTTTAGTATCGTCTTCAAAATCATGTACTAAACTAATTTCTGTTTGTTTTGCTGTCATATTTCAGAGCCTTTTACTCTCCTTAAGTGCTCATTAATTTTAGAACTGTTACTGGAATAATAGCACTGCCTCATTTATTTGATTTTATTTTTATGAGCAAGATTTGTTAATATAAAATTTAAAAACTTACATTTTCATTATTTTATAATAGTATGATTTTACTAAAAAGTTTATTGAAATTGAATTCTCTCTAAATTTCTGCAACTTGAACTTTGAAATTAGCACATTGATTTAATTTGCAACTTTTTCAGATGAATCATCCAGATCTTCTAATACAAGTACTTGGGATTTTAAAAAAAAGTGGTGAGTGTTTTTTTTTTTTTTTTGTGGTTTCTTTTTTTAAAAATATCTGCCTAAAGAAAATTCCTTAAAGATAACATAGATCGTATAGTTTAACCAAATTAAGCTGAACTAGTAGAATATTTGAGTCATTGTATTATTTATGAATATGTACGTGTGTATATATGTTTACATAGGTATATATAATAGGTGTAATATTTACTTGATCACTAGGTCATAAGTACCATACTTTAAGTTGGTATGTAAAAAGACTACATGTTAGGAAATTTAAAAATGTTTGTTTTGAATTTTCTTGACATTTCTTGTGTAAAAGGCAACAGAAGCTCCAGTCATTAGGAGATCATTGATGTAGGAAAGGTTATGGAGAGACTTGGGTATAAAAATTATGTAGATAAAATTAGCAGATGTGGGGTTTTTCACTTAAGACCCTACTAACCTAATTTAGTCATTTATATTATAGCAACCAAATTATACATGGTAAATTTTTCATGTGTGACTTACCGGTCTACTTTTGATATAGAAAGGACACTCATGGGTAAAAGTGTTTTTAAAATAAAAATTTTTTAAATTACATTAAAATTAAACATCTCAAACCAGATCGAAGGACATATAGTTCAATCTGGAATATTATTTTATTTTTTTGTTATAAATAAATGCTTGGTTCAAGATCTGGAGAGATTTTATGGCCTTACATTTTTTTTCTCCTGCCACTTACTACTATTGTGTCCTTTTACAAGTTATTTGTTAATCTTTAAATTTTTCCATGTGTAAAATGGCAATAATATATATATTTGATGAAAATATTGTATTAAATGGGTTAAACCATGACTTAGAAAAGTGCCTGACATGTTGTAACTTTTTATTAAATTTCTGCTGTAGTTTTTATTAGTATTATCTTAGATTTTATGAAACAGAAGTAGTTGGTAAAATATTTGGGATTTGGCTAACAAGAAATAACTTATTAACCTTAGTTTTATTCTCTTATTGGCTCTAATGTCAGTTCTAAATTTTTCCTGCTTCATCAACTCTTCATCATTTTTTAGCCTCTTGTCCATTTTCCTGGGAAATTAGTTTACAGATTAATTTGGTTTCCCTTATCCCATAAAGGAATTTTAATGGCATTTCCTTTCTCAGTAAATACTTGTTTCTAAATCCATAAACATTCTGAAGCATATTACATGTAAGAGGTGACATAGATTCACTTGACAGTATTACCTGTCAAAAATATTTGAAATATGTCTTTAGCACTAAAATATGTGAATATATCATCTTAAGTCATATAACATAGGTTTACAAAATTCAATTTGGTAATAAAATTGATTAGTCCCTCCTTTATGCCCTCATTGTACTCTTTAAAGTCTTATATCCTGTCATCTAACGGATTTGTTTTCCAAACTCCTAAATGAACTCTTTATGTTTTATTCATTGTCATATCTACATGCATAATGCAACCTCTGACATACAGGTTTTCAGTACGTGATTTTTGAATAAATTAACAATTCTTACAAGCACTACTAAGAGATTGTCTTTCAGCTTCAAATGCAATAATTTTACTCCATTTCTATATTTAGATTAAACATTTATGGCATGGGTATCTATCTTGGAGATGAAGAGAAAGAGTGGAAGTATTCTGTTTGTCCTTCCTTAGGAGCTTTGACTGGACAGACTCTTCATATTAATCAGAAATGGGACTGTAGGACTAGCTTTTTTCTTGCACGGATAAGTTAAAAGAACCAAATTATCAAAGCATTGTAGGTTTTTATTTCATTATGCCTCTGGAAGTAGCCCTCAGAAGTAGGTGATTTCTGTCCTGTATTTGCTCTATGAATGTTGAACAACTTTGATTAGATTATGTGCTTGGAAATAAACTTTTAGGGGTGTTACAACTTTTGGTCCTAAAGTGATTATAATTTTTGGGACGTATTTGGGATTGTAGATGTGCATTGTGATTTATAGCAAATGACCAAGGAGAGGTAAGAGAGTCTGTTGGTTTGTGGCTAATAAATGGTAGATTATTCCATAAAGACAATGAGCAACTTTTAGAAGAAGACTAACAATGTTTACCACAGAGTAACCATTTGAGAACTGTTGATATTAGCTTACTTGTTTTATTTTTTTTCCTTTATTAGTATTATATGTAGATGTGGAATCTGATTTTCACGCTAAAGTTCCTGTTGTGGTGTGCAAAGATCGGAAAAGGTTGGTAACAATGAAGACAAATGAAATATTAAAAAAAAAAATCAGCAAAAATGTGGTAGATGTTTCAAGGAAGAAACATTTTTAAATTTCTCTTTGGATTAATATGACTGAGCTAGTTATTATTTATTAAAAATAGCAAGCTTACTAAAAGCTTGTGGGGGGAAAAATCAATCACTATACAGTTAAAAATAAAACACTTTATTCTCAAGTTCATTCATTCACCCAACACTATTGAACATTTACTTTCTGTTAGGTATTGCTTTACTGTAGAGATAAAAACAAATAAGAATTGACCTCTTTTCTCAAGGAACTCACAGTCTATTAAAATCTAGTTTTTAGTTAACTGAAAAGGGTCACTGAAGAAGAACTAATACTGCATTTCTAGTCAGATACCTCAGGACTGAGAGAATAGAGTTTATTTTGTAAAAGGAGCTATCGTAGTCCCACAAGAGATTAATGTAGAAAAAAATAGAAACAATCCAGAAATAATAGTGTTCTTTAATTGATTGTTAGTCTGTATTACACTTTTATTTTGTTTAAAACTAGAAGCATCTATGGATATCTAGTTCAGCTTCCTTCTGTTCCAAGTTAGAAAATTGAGACTTGGAGAGATTAAGCAATTTGTCCACATCATTTAGGAGAAATTCAGAATTGAAATGGAATATTCTTCAGATGTTTTTTTATCACACCACGTTGTATCAGATTGTCTTTGTGGCAACCTCAGGTTCCTCTCTCCCTAAATCTCTCTGTTATAGTTCTGTCACTTCATTTAAGGTAGCTCATATTTTCACATATTATAAACATTACTTGTGGGTTAATAAGTACATTTTGTCTAACCTAAAAATAGCATATTAATAAGATCATGATTGGTTATGAAAAACTAGGGTAAAGAAATGTATATATAGCTGATGAGTTAAGTATTTCATTTTTTATCTTTATCACGTGTAAAGCAAAAAGAATGAAATAGGAATATGTTATCCTATTTTATTTTCAATGTAGTTCAAATTTTGGTGAATCCTAATACTACTTTTAAAATTAATTTCTCATGAACTTAAATGCTAAATGATACTGAAATTTTTTCTGAAATAGAAATAAACATTTAATACATCTTTAATTTATATGGTACTCTACTAATGGAAATGTATATCATTTTCAGTCTCTAAGTTTTATTAATACACTTATTCTTACTGTGACTTAGGTATTAAAATGTGACTGGAAAGGATTTGAAGTATTCCGGCTTTTATGGTATTAGTACAGTGAAATTTATTTCTTTCTCATTCACAGTGGATTACTTTGTAGAGTGAGTGCAGGGAATGATATGGCATGCCTCACTACTGATTTACTTGCTGCTCTTGGTAAAATGGAACCTGTCTTTACTCCCTTGGTGTTAGCCTTTCGCTATTGGGCTAAGGTAAGTGGAACATAAGAAAATAATTATCTAATCTTTAAGATGATTCAGACATTTTCTTGTTCTAACGTACCATAAATCATAATATCTAGGAATAGTTATGCCAGATAGAAATTGGTATAACAGGTTTTGATTATAGACGTGAAAATACAGTTGATTGAGTTTTTGCTATAGTTTGGAAATTTTAGTTATTATTTTATTCTTTTATGTAATATAAAAATAGTTCCTTTACCATCTTAACATAAAGCTCAAGTATTCACTGTTACTGTAAGTTAATGGTTGTAAGAGATGATGCAAATTAAAGTTCTTTTATTGGAATTTTTATTTCTTTAGACCATTACCTTCTTTCCTTTATAATATTAATAACTTGCAGCAGTTTCGATTGGACAATTGCTGAGGATTAATTTATATTTATATAATTTATATTTTTTGAAGGTTTTGGTTCCTCCTCTGCTTATTTCTTTGGTATAGAGTAATTACCTGTGCAGGTCTAAATGACTGCAGAGAGAGATTAGTTTTTTGTATATTATTTTACCCTATCATAATATTTATTAGTTCTTAGATAGTGATGAATAAACCTATAGTCTTACAAAAAGAAGATGGATTCAGAGACTAGTGGGAGTGATAACTTGACAGGATTGTTTTTGGAATTTGTTGTCTGGACTCTGATTAGTGTTCCCCAGTGGTTGGGGCAGAATCAGCAGGCTGAGTAAAGTACAGCTTGAGAAGTAAAAAAATAATGAGAAAGCCTAAATTGGAACTTTTTTATACTCAAGGCCTTTGTTTCCTGTTCCCTTCATCTAGAATCTTACCTCTGTATGCAGAATGGTTCAGTCATATATTTTTCCATGTTTCTTTTTAAATTTTATCTTGCCATAGTTTTCCGGACATCCTATATAAAATAGCATTGGGTCTGTTATTCTTTTTATCTTTACCCTGCCTTATTTTTTTCATAGTACTTATTACCAGCTGACTTTCATACATTTGTTTGTGATTTGTTTTCCTCCATGAAATTATAAGTATAAATTTCCTCCATGCAAGAAGAGTGATTTTTAACCTATTTTATTTATTCACTGCTGGTCACTCTGCCTCTTTTTTCCCCTGTACCAGCCAGTACATAATAAGCATTTAATAATATTTTTTAAAGTAACTAGAACATCTTAGAAGAATATAAATGATACTCAAGTTTTATTTTCATTTAAAAAAATGTGACCCATAAAATTTGTTTTCTAAGGTGACTATTGACTAATATTGATTTTAAATGTACAGTCAAAGAAGGATATTAAAAAGAATATATTACAGAGCTATTTCCAGAGTGATTCCCTCTCTATTTGGAGAATAATATGCATCTCAGTTTTGGTAGCTGGGTTACTTGCAGAAGACTTTATTTCATTTTCTGAGTTTATTATACCAAATCCAGAAATAATTCCTGATATATTGTCTCAAAAGATTTTTTTTAGGTTTTATTTATCTTGAAATTTTAAACCACATTGGATATTACCCAGTGATACAAAGATTTTCCTCAATTTAAGGATCCAGAAAAATTCTAGTATACAAATAGAATTCATTTTTATGACTGATATGTTGACATTATTGTTGATTGTTCTGTATTTCTTTTAAATAGCTATCCTTGTAGCATTCCAGTAATAGGAAATATTACTCTAGTAAAGCCTCTTAATTCTAGGTGGCAAAACTCTTTATCCTTATCCTCAGTCCATTATAGTGAAATTTTCTTGCCCAAAGCCACTTTTTGTAGTTAACATAGAATTAATTTTTATTTATTTGACATCTAAAAGGGATCTCTAGGACTTTTATTTTTATTTTTTATTGTATGTATGTAAGGTGTACAACTTGATGGTTTGGTATTTGCGTACATTGTGAAATAATCACCAGCCAAGTTAATTAAAATATTCACTACCTCACATAGTTGCCTTTTTTGTGTGTATGGTGAGAATAATTGACATTTCCTAACACATTTTAAACAGGACAGTATCACATATAATTAACATGCTATACATGAGATCTACAGAAATTATTTATCTGTATAAGTGAAACTTTGTTATTACACTTAAGGTAATCATGCAAAATAATATGTAACGTATGAAAAAAAAAACTGGCCAAAAATTTAGTAGGTAGTTCAGAAAAGAGCAAATCCAAATGGTTAGGAAATGCATAAGAAATTGTATCACATCTTAGCATGAAGGCAATATAGACTGAAATAATTATTGGATGTTTCATCTCACCTATCCTATTGGTAATTTAAAAAGCAAAGTGTTTGAAAGCAAGTGTGTTCATACTGGTGAAAAGAGAAATTTCTGTGGTCATTTGCAAAACAAGTTTATAATTATTAGAAATCAAATATATCACATTTTTAAGTATTTTTTTTTAAAGATTGTATATATTTATGTATACAAGAGTTGGGGTATAGACCAGAAATAAGAGGGGTGAAAGGAGTCACCAGAGACAGAGTGGGCTGCAGAACTCAAATATATCACATTTTTTTAATCCAGTAAACACTTTCCTGGGAATATAACTCATAAATAAGCATCACTTTTAGAAAATATACATAAGGATAATATTACAGCATTGTTTAAAGTGGCAAAACTGAGAATAAAGTGTGAATGTCTTTGAGTTGGGAAACTAATGAGTAACCATAACAGATAATAGATGGTAATTTAACCATTTAAAATAATGTATTAGAGGGGCCTCCCTGGTGGCACAGTGGGTTAGGCAACACACTATGAAGCAAACCTCAGCCACTGCAGCACGAGTTCGATCCCTGCTGCCGGCCAGGGTGGGAACCACATGGCGCGGCAGACCTCTCCTGCTGTGCCCACTGCTCCCCTCAGCAGTGTACTTCGGTTGATCTGCCTGTTCTGCTCCCCGCTCTCTGTGGTGAATCCTCTCACCCCCCCCCCACACTCTGGCCTGTACCCCAGTGCTTGTATGCATAAATAAATAAATCTTAAAAAAAAAATAAAATAAAATAATGTATTAGAGTTATACTTAATTGATTTAGAGGGACTTTCCTGGCACATTGTTAAGGGAGATGAATATAATATGCAGTGAGATGTCTATAATACGCAGTTTTGATCAAATGGTGATAAAAACAAAATCCTTGTATTTATATAGAAAATAGAAGTTTGAGTATAGCAAAAAAGCATGGAAGATGTGTACATAGATGATTGTTAACGCTGAAACAGAAGTAGAAGCAAGATAAACTATTTTAAAATGGTGTCCACAGTAAAGGTACTATAATTCCATTTAACTGAAAAAATAAGTCTTTTATGAATTAAGGAAATTAATGGAAAGGTGATCTACAGTATGTTAATAATTATTTCAGGGTGGTGAGATTTCAGGTCATTCCTTGTATTTTTCATCTTTTAGCGTTTTACAACGATTATGACAATATAAGCTACTTTTATTATGAGGGGAAAATTGAACAAAGAAAGCTAAATGGTACTTTACTCCTTCATGTTGCAGTTGTGCTATATTGACTCTCAGACTGATGGTGGGATTCCTTCTTACTGTTTTGCTTTAATGGTGATGTTTTTTCTACAACAAAGAAAACCTCCTCTTCTTCCTTGCTTACTTGGAAGTTGGGTAAGCACAAGTTTTGGCGTAAATATGCATCAATGTTATGTAATTTTCTCTTGCACAGTGTTAAGTTCAAACATTCTAAGCTGGAATTCTAGTTTGTCTGTTTGTCCCTCCCCCCCCCCCTTTTTTTTTTTTGGTAATAATTTTCCACTACCGATTTGGAATGCCTTTTTATATAGATTGA
>JAGFMF010011617.1:1805285-1834082 GCA_019455555.1 Galemys pyrenaicus | reverse complement strand
TAGTTTGTCTGTTTGTCCCTCCCCCCCCCCCTTTTTTTTTTTTGGTAATAATTTTCCACTACCGATTTGGAATGCCTTTTTATATAGATTGAAGGCTTTGACCCAAAAAGAATGGATGACTTTCAGCTGAAGGGCATAGTAGAAGAGAAGTTTGTGAAGTGGGAATATAATTCAAGTAGTGCAACTGAGAAAAACTCAATTGCTGAGGAAAACAAAGATAAGGCAGACCAACCAAAAGATGATACCAAGAAGACAGAAAGAGACAACCAAAGTAATGCCATGAAGGAAAAGCATGGCAAAGTAAGCTTTTTTGTTGTTTTTTACTTTTCTATCTGTAGAATTTGTGGTCTTTGATTGAAGCTATTTTATTTTATTTTTTTTTTTTTAAAGATTTATTTATTTATGCACACAAGAGCTGGGGTACAAGGCCAGAGTTGCGGGAGGTGAGAGATTCACCAGACAGAGTGGAGAGCAGAACAGGCAGATGGACTGAAACACACTGCCGAGGGCAGCAATGGGCGAGGCAGGAGAGGTCTGCTACGCCATGTGGGTCCCCTCCCCAGCCGGCCGCAGGGATCAAACTCGTGCTGCAGTGGCTGTGGTTTGCTTCATAGTGTGTTGCTTAACCCACTGCGCCACCAGGGAGGCCCAGATTGAAGCTATTTTAATGGTAGATTGACTGACCTTCAATAAGCCTCTTGGCCTCATTTTCCTCATTTATGAAGTGAGGGGTTGATCTGGTTTAGTTTTTAGTACTGTGAGTCCCTAATGAATTTATACCTCATTTTGGAAAGCTTTATTGTTTGAATCATGTCAAGGTAGTTTTATCTTTTTCCACTTAGAAATTTCCTTCAGGATTTGGGCCCTGACCAAAACCTGAGCATGTGAAAATTATGTTGCCAGATTGGTGGAGAAATAAAGGTCCTGTGCTTCATGAGGGGGTGGCTTATTTAATCATTCAGCATCCATTTATTAGGCCTTCTGTGTGCCAGGCTTTATCTTGAGTACTAGATAACAAAAGATGAATATCCATAAACTGTGTCCTTCACTACGTGGAGGAAGCACACAGACACATTATTGTAAAAATATGAACATTACAATACTCATTAGTCTAATTACACCAAATTATTTGCATTTCTCTGAGCATATGGTCCTACTTCATGTAACTCTCCCACTTTCCTAGAATACCTACCTTCCATATTCTCAAACCAGCAAGACTCTCAGCCAATGATCTTCCTTATTACTTGACTGAGAAAACTAAAGCAATCAAAACAGAACATATTCCCACCATCTACCACTGTCTGTAGTGGTAGAATTTATACCTTATTTTTTCTTGTATTCACTATATAAAAATCTTACTCAGTTTGTTATTATCTTTGTCCTCTAGAAAGTAATCTCCAGTAAGGCAAGAATCTTTGTTTTTGTTTCCCCACAGACATATCCCAAGTGGTTGGTACATAGCAGGCACTCATTGGATAGTTGTAGCATTGAATGAGTAAATGACTGTTCTGTGCCTTTATTTTCTTTAATGGTTACTTCTAAGCCAATCTTCATCTAGTAAGTTCCTTTAGAATTTAGGCATTCATTGCCTCTTCTATTAAGACTTACCCTAATTTAGAGGTCTATTTTAGCAAGTAGCCTTCATTTTAATTCTTAAATTATCTCTTTCTCTTCTCATAGTCTAGAATGTAGAACTTTACCTTCTTTGAGAGCCACTGTGATACAATGTTTATCAACATAAATCTTGAAGCCAGTGGATCCTGAATCAAATCCTTGCCCTACATTATTTGTTTCATAGAGAGCTTAGAATTAATAGTTTATATACCTGTAGTATTTGGAAGAGTGAATGCTGAAGTGTCAGGGATATAATAGCTTCTAAAGAAATGTTTGCTGAATGAAAGAATAAGCTTTTGAAAATCCAGGGCATTTACTATTTTAAAAGTATTGCAGTGAGAAGTTGTAGCAGTTATGCAATGGTTTGCATACTTGACTTTGTGTGAGAATTATTTAGGAAGCTTGAAAATACCAATCCTCAGTCAACCATCTTGTAGATTAAATCTATGGAATCTTTGGAAGGGGTAGGAAGTAGGAGTGGTGTGGAAATTAGATATTAGTGTATTTCAATGATCCCACTGTGACTCTAATGCGCCACCAAGGTTGAGAACCACTGGTTTAATAGAAACACAACATTCTAGTCTATAAATTGGGACTCTGTTCCTGACTGTGCCACAAATTTCTTTTTGGCAAGTTGCTCTTTTATTCCATTGTTTTGAAATGGTGGTCTATTTAAGGTTTTTTTAAACCTAAATATTCAATGATTCTATAGTTTTATGAAGCTTAAGTGAAAAGTATTTTTTCTTTTGTAGTCTCCTTTAACTTTGGAAGCACCAAATGAGGTATCCTTGGGACAGTTATGGTTAGAGCTGCTAAAATTTTACACACTGGATTTTGCTTTAGAGGAATATGTTATATGTGTACGGATACAAGATATTTTAACAAGAGAAAACAAAAACTGGCCTAAAAGGCGAATAGCCATTGAAGGTAAGTTGGTATGTTTGTTACATTTCATTTGGGGAATATTTTTTTTGTGTGCCACTTATTTCTAATGCACTGTTAGAAATTTTGTCCCTTTGCTTCATAGTATTATAAATATAAATGCCACTGGTTATCTCATGTATTTTAGATAAATTTCTTTAGCAAGCTCATGTTGTTATAGGATTAATACTTAAAGGTTTCCCATCTGTAAGTTTGGTGGTTAGGGTACTAGCTTATTTACATACCTTTATCTTTATTTCTTAATTTTGAAAAATTTCAAAAATATGTAGAAAAAAACAATAGTTATATGAACAACATATTTTTATATAAATTTATGATATAAAATTATGTTGAAGTATAGTTTTTAAATCTCATCTTTTCATTGTTTTCTCAGTGCTTTCTCTGTGGATAAGCTAAGAGGAAAAAGAATAGTTGATACTGACAAGCAAGGTTTTACATCAAATCCCAACAAAATTTTCTTGGGATTAATTTTTCTAGAGATAGAAAATTAATGGAATGACTTTCTAGCAATTTCATATCAAAACTTTGTAATTACTAGTTGGCCACCTCAGCCATATTCTCATTAATTACCTTACTTTAATTACCTAACTATTAATTTCTTTTAGGGTTTTATTTAATGGCAAAAACAAAATAGAATTGTTGCTACTTTATTTTCCCTACTCAGTTTGTAGGAACTCTTATTGGGACCTTAGATTAGAAAAACTTTGGGAAAATTTGCTGACAGTCTAGCAGTTCAGATCTGTTTGTGTAAGCTTGGAAATGCAGTTTGTTAGGAGATACTTAGCTACTGACCATTTTCTTTTTTTACTAGATCCATTTTCAGTCAAGAGGAATGTTGCACGGAGCTTAAATAGCCAACTTGTTTATGAGTATGTGGTGGAGAGATTCAGGGCAGCTTACCGATATTTTGCCTGCCCTCAGAGGAGGGGTGGAAATATATCAACAGTGGATTCCATGAGAAAAAAGAAGGGGAAAATAAGCAATAAGAAACCAGTGAAGTCTGACAGTATGGCTTCTAAATGTTGTGTTCTGCTGGGGGAAAGCACAGGAAAAATAAATGCAGAAACAGGTCAACCTGATAAATATGATGACGTGGAATGTACATCACAGAGATGTATCACTGAAGATGACACTTTGTTGGTAAATGAACTAGATTTGGCTGAACACGGACAGGAATCTTCATCTCTTTCTACCAGTGAAGGCAGTGCATTAGAGCCAAAACCAATTAAGAAACAAGATGATATAGAGCTTTCAGAAGCTCTAAAGGAGCTCAGCCAATGTAATTGCATTAATTATAAATCCCCTGACTCTGATGAATGTGTTGGTACAGACTGCAGGTCAGATTTAGAAACAGAAAGTTCACATCAGATTGTGTGCACTGACATATCTGCTACCTCTTGCAACTGCAAAGCTACAGAAGATGCTTCTGACCTTAATGATGATGATAACCATACCACCCAGGAATTATATTATGTGTTTGATAAGTTTATATTAACCTCTGGCAAGGTAGGATATGATTTGTAAATGTTCTGTAAAATTTTGTTGTGACCATGGCTTTTAGATTCAGAAATATAAAAGTAACTTCTATGATGGTATATTGTAACTCTGGAAAGGTATTTTGGTATATAATTTTGTTTTGCCTTTTGTGTATTTATCTATAGTTGCCTTTAAAGAATGTGTGTAACATCCCAAAAGGTTTCAGCACTATTACTAGTTGATTTGCTTCACTTTCTTATATATAAAAGGGTTCATCACATATTTCATGAAATAAGTTTGGCAAAGGCAGCATATATTTTAAATATTGCTTATTTTTATAAATATGAAATTATTTTTTCTTTTACAAAGGAGATACAAGGATTGTAAACTCTAATAGTATTTTAATGATGGGTAGGAATCGGGAAGGAGTATAAACTTACTTTCACTTGATAGTGAAAACAAGATCAGGAACCAAAAAAAATGAAGACTCCAGAGTCTTACTCTGCCATTGAGCTTATTTTTGGATTTTGGCATATGTTATAAATGATAGGATTCTTAACTACTTTTAAAGTGGGATAGTCTGAATTATAACTTAATAAATTATGGAAAACAAAATACCCAATAAACAGAAAATAAGCAATAGCTACTTTGTTAATGGAAGTCTTAGGTAAATTACATTATTATAACATAGTATACATAACTGAAGTAGCAGCACTCAGATTTAAATAAATCATGTAATAAATGGAGTATTTTTTAAAATATTAAAAGTTTTATTGTTTTATCAGTAATTACAGACAAATGAAAATTTTTAACCTATTTACTAAGCAGTGTTGTTCCGTTGTAGGGATATATCTGTAGCATTTTATTTAGCTTGCAGTATTTAGGACATATGGACAAGAATGAAATAAATGGAAGATTTTTAGAAAAACCTGTTAACATAATTTCAGTTTTCATTTTTTAAGAATTGACATAGCATTGCATTATAACATGAGCTTAAGGACTTTATTGTTGAGAATCAATGCATATATATTCTTCATTAAGTTATACTTTATACTTATTTTCCTTTCCTGGAGACTGTTTTTAGGGTAGTTCGTTTTTCAGTTCTCATTTTTCTGGTTATCTCTAAACATTTTCCTGGAATTACTGGTAAATATATCATTTAAAAAGTGCTGTGAAAGGCTGATAGACGTGCTAGGGTGTTGTTAATCAGCTCACAGTATGGTATTCTCACAAATAGAGGTTTATGTATTATAATTTGCATCAGAGTACATGGGTAGGTAAAAGTCTAGGCTAACCCTGAGGGAAGAAACTAGCTCTAGGGTCTAGGCATATTACAATAAAGAAAAGAGCAGCACTCTTCCTTAATCACATGTGTTTTTTCCAACTATTTGTAAATTTTACTGTTTAAATTTACTATTTGTAAATTTAACAAATAGTAAATTTTTTACTATTTCAGCCTAATGTCTGGTAGTCTATTGAAATACTTTCACAGTGACAGTATACGATTTGAAGTTTGTGGCTATTGATTTAAGAGTTACTTCTTGTAAGAAGCTAATTTTTAGAGTTCAGTCCTACATTTTGGTGTCTTGAGCACCATGCTAATGTAATAAATTGAACTAACTAGCCAATCCAGGATTCTTAACTGATTATGAAGGAAAAAAAATAAAGTAAAATGAAAGGTGCTACTTGACATTTCTTATAATCTGCTTTGTTAATGATTGCAATAGATTAAAGTGCAATTCATGTATTTCATGTGGGTACTGATCAGACTATTGGAATTAACCCATATCTTAGAATTTTATGGCATTTCCTGTATCTTACATCTCAGGTAAATCAATCTGTGGTAATATTTTACTGGGGAGGAAAGTTTAAGTGGTTTGTTCAATGGGAAATTTTATTTTTAACATAGAATTCCATTAGTATACTTTTGTTTTTAACCTCTTGAAAGCACAGATTATTAGAACTGAGTTACATAAAGGCTTTTTTTGGACCCACTTTCTAAGTGATGATAAAGTCTCACAATACTTTATTAAATGATTAGTTTTTTGTTTTTTTTTTAACCTATGTGTAGCCGCCAACAATAGTATGCAGCATCTGCAAAAAGGATGGTCATTCAAAAAATGATTGCCCAGAGGATTTCAGGAAAATTGATCTAAAACCTCTACCACCAATGACAAATCGTTTTCGGGAAATACTTGATTTAGTATGTAAAAGATGTTTTGGTAAGTCTTTTATTACTAAAACTATTGACACTAAATTCTTTCTTATAGTTTCAGTATTTTTTATTTAAAAACAGTTTACTTATATTTTGTTTTGGTAGAAACTTTTAAATGGTTGGTGTCCCTGCCACAGATAATTATTAAATGTGTGCTATGTGCAGGTTACTGTGGTAAATGCCAAGGAGAATTGAGGTCATATGCATTGCTTTTAAGGAGGTTGGACTCCTGATCTGTGCTGTCTAATACACTTGCTATTTACATTTAAACTGATTAAAATTAAATAAAATTGAAAGTGAAGTTCCTCAGTATACTACCCATATCTCAAGTACTGTGTACCCACATGTGGCTAGTGCTGGTGCATTGGACAGTCTAGATAAAGAACAATTATTTTATTGTGGTGTGCTTGCACAGCACTGTTCTAGGTGAATGTATAAAAAGTATTATACAAATTTGCTGTAATTGGAAGCAGAATATATTTCTTGTTATAGTACAGGCCAAAAATATGCAATACAAGGACATTTATAACTGGAGTGGATAAGAAGAATTGAAATGAAAAATATGGCCTTAGAGCTGAACTTTAGACTGTATTTTCAGATATAGGAGATTATGAATAAAGCATAGGGTATTTAATTTCTTTGAGAATAATTGCCTTAGATTTAGAGTATAAGAAAAGGTAATAGGAAGAGATAAGGGTATAAAGCTATTTGGGGGGAACTTTACATACCTTTATTCAGTAACAAAACATTTATGGTATAACTGGGATAAACTTCTACTCCACATTTTTAAATTATATGCTATGTTCCAAGTAAGATAAAATTTCTGATGTCATAATATTTAATGTCCCATTCTGTTCCCTCTTTCTTTCCTATTCTTATCCCTACCTCCTGCCAAGCAACTGTTATTTTTTTCACTGTAAAATAATTTTTAGAATTCTATATACATAGAATCACAAAGAATGTATCTTCTTTATTTGAATTATTTCACATAGTTATTTTGAGGTTTATCTATTTTGTACTGTGTATCCATGGTTCATTCCCTTTTTTTGCTGAATTGCATTCCATTGTATGATTATTCCACAACTTGGTTACCATTCACTTGATGAATATTTGACCTCTTTGTAAATTTTGACTATTAGAAATCTACTGTGTGCTTTCAGGTACAGGTTTATATATGGATGGACATGTGTTTTAACTTCTCTTAGGTAAATACCTAGTAGGATGGCTATATCATGACTTTTAAAAGCAGCTTTATCAAGATGTAATTCACTACATTTGTTTTTATTTAATCAGTCATTATGGAATTATGGACATTTTATACTTTGTGTTATAATCTGATGCGACTTCCTTTTGTTGCTCAAGTTGTACTAAATTTGGTAGTTGGATTTTTTTCAGTTGGTTCCTTTGTCTCTTTGATATGCTACGCCCCTCACCCCCATCAATGTGTTTTTAATTTTTTTTTTTTTTTGCACAGTCTTAATTTCTAGCAGTTCAAGATGCTCTGGGCTTTTGTGCATTTCCTGCCCTAGTCCTAGAATATATTTATCCAGGAGCCCCAGTACAATTTATTGGAGAATAGTATTAGAAACCAAGATTTGAGTATCATTGCTTTTAGACGCTGAACAAGAAAACATATCAACACATGCATAGCTACACATAGCTAAATATTTCTGCCATCTTGTCTGTATTATGCTAAATATAACTTTGTACTCATGTCTCTAATTCTAATACATTGCCATATGGCTCATTCTAGCTGATTTTCCCTGTTTTTCACTAGGTTTCCCACTATAGCAGTGAGAAATCTGGTTCTCACCATCTACATCCACTTATTTGTTTCATTTATGTGCACTGTTTAGCATGATCACAAGCTGGTAATCCTATACTCTTGGAAACAAGTTTATCATTTGAGTACAATGCTTATGTAGAGTTCTGTTTACCCTTGGTCTTATAGACTCTGTTCATTTGAAAAGTTGCTTAGGTCAGCAGCTTTCCCCATATTCACTTGAATGAAGTCTTACACACTTGTAATAAAGTTTATTTGTTACAGTGCATTCCATATTAACGCTCACTTCCTAGGTGATTTTTAAGAATTTGTATACCATAAAGTTCACTCTTTGTGCTGCAGAGTTCTGTGGGTTTTGACAAGTGTAGCATTTAATGTATTACTATTAGCTTATGCAAAATAGTTTCACCACTCTTATCACCTATATTTCAACTATTCAGCTTGCTCCTTTGCAATTGCTGATGCTGTATTTTTTTCCCAAAAGCTGTATACTAGTTTAATTCATTACAATGAATTTTACTATTTTGTTCCTATTACCTTGATATTTTTTTGGGAATCAGTCTGCAGTAGCTGATAGAAGACAAAACACATACTGCTATTTGGAAAAAATGAATATAAGTGAAACAGCTAGAAAAATAAAAAGACTGTATATACTAAGTTGCCAAAGACTTTGGACAGCAAGGTAAATTCTAGTAAGAAGAGGTCATGGTTGGGCAAAGAAACATGGAGAAAATAAGAATCTTGAACAGGAATTTGAGTAAACTGTTAGAATTGAATGGTGCCTAGCATAGCAGTGTATGAGCATAGTCTTAACAGGAGGGAAAACCAAGCATGTATATGACAATGGAATGTCTCAAGAAACAGCATTAAATAATTTGTGGAAATACGTCTTATAGATAGTTCATAGGGAATATTATTATGTACAATGTATGTAGATCTATAGAAAACATTTTTCTGTTGTCCCTCTGTCCATTTGTTCTCCATAACATTTATGATTTTAAAGTTAGAAAACACAAATAATGAAGAAATTTTAAGTAATGTTTATAGGGTAAAAAATTGAAGATATTTTCAGATTACATGTTTCCTTTAACTTTTCCTTTTTCTTTTGTTAACTTAGATGAGTTGTCACCACCTTTCTCTGAACAACACAACAGAGAGCAAATTTTAATTGGCTTGGAAAAGTTTATTCAAAAAGAGTATGATGGTATGTCATATTTAAAAACTTACTGCTTTTTAAAATTATAGTCACCTGACCTGAATTTCACTAATTTTAAACATGCTTATTGAATATTTTGTGTTAGATGCTATTGTAAGTACTGGGGATATAGTGCTAATAAAAGAGAAGAAATACTTATTCTTATTAAGCTTATATTAAGAGGATACGACTACAAATAAGTATGTAATGTAATATAAAGAAATAACAAATGCCATAAAAACACAAAGGAAATGTTATGGGTTTTTACAGTAGTTTTCTCTGACAGGGTGACATTTAAGCAGAACTATGAATATAAAACAGCAAGTAACATAAATATCCAAGGAGAGAACATTCTAGAGAGAAAGAAGTATAGACACCCCAAGACTGAATTGTTTGACATGTTTGAAGATTGGCCAGAAGTCACTTTGACTAGAGTGTTACAATAGTTATATAAGTTAGAGAGGTAGCCTAGTGATTGAGTCATAGGGTCTTACACATATTATTAGAAGGACTTTGAATTTTACTTTGTGTCTCTAATGAGAAGGTTCTGATAGATTTTGACACTTGTGACTTCATTTTAAGTGAATAAAGTACAGGCCCATTGAAATAGAAGCAAACAGAACATTTAGGAGGCCATTGTGTAAGTTCACATGAGATATAATAGTAATTCGGAAGAGTAAATAAGTGGTCAGATTTAAGGGTGTATGTTGACTGTGAGTCATCAGAATTCGCTGATGTATTCTGTTAGTTATGTGGGAAAAAAAGGTGTCATAAAGATGATTTCTCTTTTGACCTCATTAGATGAATAGTACGGTGTAACTGAGATGGCACAAATAGCAAAAGATAAAGATTTTGATCACAGGAGTAAAGACTTGAGTTCTGTGTTCGAATATTTCAGAAAAATTTCAAAATATTTCAGAAATATTTTCATATTTCTGAAAATGTATATATTTCTGAAATAATTGTTTGATTTTTAATCATAATGATACTTTTAAAAGATGACGTTATATACTGTATGATTCCATTTTTAAAAAATTTGTTAAAATGGGGCCTCCTTGGTGGCACAAGAGGTTAAGTTGTGCCATTTCAGCCTTTGCAATATGAGTTCGATTTCTGGCCAGGGAGGTGACCCACATGGTGCACCAGACCTCTCCTGTCTCTCCTGTGCTCCCCTCAGCAGTGTATGTCAGTCAGTCTACCTGTACTGCTCCCCATGCTGTCTGTGGTGGATCCCCTCACTCCCTGTACTTTGGCCTGTACCCCAGATCTTGTATGTATAAATAAGACCTTTAAAAAAATTTTTGTTAAAACAAGTGATCAAATCTAATTCCCTGTTATTAAATTCATGTACTTTTTTTTTTACTAGTGTGCAGAGCTGCTTTTATATTTCTCAGTTGTCATTTTTTTTTTACTAGTGTGCAGAGCTGCTTTTATATTTCTCAGTTGTCATTGAAAAATCAAGTAAGACATCAGAACTGGATGGGTAGATTAAGATTTGAAAATACATTATCTAAATGTGTAGTCCACAAAAATTAGCAGGGAAAAAACCCAAGTCACATTAAGCTGAGCTTATTTGAAGTAACAGCTATTATTGAATGGCACTAAATATGAAGAAATAACTGTAATAATTTATATAAAATGTATTAATCATTCACCTTTGGAGGAACGTTCTTTTTACTAAGATGGCATTTGTAAAACCATTTAAATTGTGCCCTAAAAAAATAGTTTATTTCCTGTAGTTACCTATGTTCCATATGTTGATCTTAGTTATTGGTAGTGATGTTGGGAATGAATAAAAGATGAATTTCTGAGATAGTTAAGATGGAAGATACTAAAAAAAAAAACAAATGATGATTGTTTGGATGTGGAGGTCGAGAGAAAGGTATTAAGGACCACATACGTATTTCTGCTTTTAGCAGTTGCATGCAGAGCAATTGGTTGTATTTGCTGAGAGCAGGAGTTATAGGAAGAGTAGTAGGTTTGGGGAAAGTTGATAATTTAGACTCGTTGAGTTTTATGATGTCTTGGAAAATTGAAAAGTCAGATGCTTGGGTGTGGGAACTTGGGCAGAAGGTTTGGACTTTAGATGATTATTTCAGAATTTCTAAGGAAATCTTGAGTACCCTCTTAAGAGTACAAGTTCCATTAGAAATGGATAGGATCATCTTGTGTTATAATAGTGGATAAGAGAATAGTGGATAAGAGAAAATTCTTCCCTGATAATGATAAAAACCTTTTTTTTGCTTTTTCCCCTTTGCTTAGAAAAAGCACGATTGTGCTTATTTGGCTCTTCTAAGAATGGATTTGGCTTTCGTGATAGTGATCTGGATATTTGCATGACCCTGGAAGGCCATGAAAATGCAGAGGTAAGAGTTAGTGTTTAGAAAGGGAAGTGGATGTTTATTTTCCTCAGTGATGGGTCTATTTTTGGTTAGTGTTGATAAAAATATATGGTATCATTCTTTGTATAAAAATTAGTAATATATATTTGAAATGTAAAAGCATTAGACTTATTTAGAAGACACTCATACTTAAGTGAGTCTGTTTTAGTAATTTAACAATGCAAAATTCACATCGCTGAGAATTACAAGTGCTTTGTAATGAAGATTAATGGAATTGGAAGTTTTTCATTAGAACTAGTGAAAAGCTGATGTTTGAGTTCAGTAGTGTATGTTGATCTTTTTTATTTTTGGCTTTTCATAGCTCTTCTGTTAGGTGATCTTTGTATCAGTAACAATAGAAAATAAAGTTGGACATTTCACTTATAAATGAATTTTGTCCTATAAGTTAATTATAATTTGGGGGCTTTAAGAACATATTTTTTTTCCATAGAAGCACTGTTGCATAACTGTTCTAGGATGACTTTTAGAAACTCATTTTGGGTGGGGAGGGAACTAACATTAAGTTCCCAGTATACACTTTTACATACATTATCTCATTTCACTATTACAACCACCTTCGAGGTAGATATTATTTCCCCCATTTTACAGATGAGGAAACTGAGGCTTTGAGAGATAACTGACTTGTCCAAGTCACACAGCTAGTAATTGTTGGAGCCGGGATTCGTACCCAGGTCTGTCTGACTCCAGAGTTCATGCTCTTTTCCATTGTATCTCACTGCTTCTTTGTAATTTATTTAACCCATAATGTAGCTAAAGTATAGTACTAATAGTATGGTAGAACTTAACCACTACTTTATGAAGTTGAAACCTTTCTGAATTACACCGTGAGATGCCAGGAGCAGACCTTCCCCCAGAGCAGTCTCAGCATTGAGTATGGGTACTTACACTTTCCTTCTTTGTGTACTAGGTTTCAGCAGTGGGAATAAGGCTATCTGAGCTCTAGTAAAGAAAGGGATTTACGGGACAGGGAAGAAGTGGTGTTTCAGGCCTTCTTACGACAACTGAAAAAGGGAATCCTGTAGTTGCTCATTCCTTTATCAGTATAGCTATTGGTTATTTATGTTTCAAAATCAAGGACTGCTTGTAAGATTGGGGTGAGGCCAAGCTTCTGGCATCTGAAGTGGTGTCAGTGTAGTCTCTGTTATAAAAGAATTCAGCAGAATAGTGTGTCTATGTGTTTCTAAAAGAGTTCCCATAATAGGTACTTTTTAATTTGTTGAAATCAGAGTAAAGATGGCAGTGACACCTGGTAAAGCCAGTTTCTGACCCTCAAAAATTGCTTCGGGTTTTAATCTTGTTCTGTAAAGAAAAAATTGCCACTACTTTTTAGTTCCTAACTAACTTATACTCCTTAACTATTTCCTCATCTACTGGGGAAAGAGGTTGCCTCTTTCCATTTTGAAGAACAAAGAGTGAGGACATAGGAAATGATTTTATCCAGGGAAGAGGTTAGAGTTTTAGGTATTCTCAGTATAAAATTTAATAGTTAGACTTCTAATCACTAAGGGTTGTATATTATGTATACAGCTGTATATTATATGTACGTATTTGTAACATTCACATTGGAAAATTGAAATGAAAAAATAAATTTTCTTTCTCAAGTCATAGTCAAAACTTAGAATTTTTGATAAATTATGCCCTGTGTAATAGAGCAAAGTAATCTCTTATTTTATTATGTATTAAGTAGTAACTAAAGATTCCTTAGAAATCTCCAGTTAAGGGGCCTCCCTTGAGGCGCAGGGGTTAAAGTCTCAGCAGTATCAAGCTATCAACCACTGCTGCACAAGTTAGATCCCCAGCCTGGGAGGTGACCCAGATATGTCATTGCAGACCTCTCCTGTCTTGCCCACTGTTCCCCTCAGGAGTTTGTTTCAGTACATCTTCCTAGTCTGCTCCCTCTCTGTCACAGGTGAATCCTCTCACTACCCTGCTCACCTCTGGCTTGCATTCCAGTTCTTGTATGCATAAATAAATAAGAATAAAAAAATTTTTAAAAAAAAGAAGACTCCCCAGTTAAGTAAGCTGCAGTTACTCTTTTGTAGCTAAAAGAGTTTATTGGGGATACACAGAAGTGATTTTAGTAATGCGTGGGCTTTGATACATATACCCTTAAGTTTAATCCTGTTAATTTATAATGTCATTATCTTTCCTGTTCCTTGTATTTGGTTATCATTACCATATTAACTTTGCTGTCTCCAGTTTTCAAGAAAGAAACATTTAAATTTGCAGAAGTAAGAATTTCTCTGAAGAAGTAGATGCTGGTAATAATAGGGTTTTTTTTTTTTATTTTTCTCATCAGCATAATAGTGACTTACAGGTTTAAAGTGCTTGTTTGTGCAAAGCATGCTGCTGAATGCTTTACATACATGTCTTTTGTAATTGCTTCATCTACTTTGTTAACATAGGAGTTTGTGATTATTTTAATTTTACAAATAGTAGTATAAGCCTCAGAAATAGTAAGCATCTGGTTAAAGTCACAAAGGTAGTCAAGACTTAGTTCCAGATTTCAATCTATGTTTGTCTAAATTCACAACTTATGTTCTTAATCACGGAACTGTTTTTACTTTCATCAAACCCATTTCTAGTTGTCTATCCATGTATTTGAAAACACTCTCTTGTGCTTCTCAAACTTCAGTGCTGATATAAATTACTTTGGGATCTTCTGAGAATGCATAATATGATTCACTACACTGGGTTGGGGCCTGAGAGTTTATTTCTGTCCTTTTTCCAGATGGTGCTGATATTATTGCAGGTCTGTAGACCACATACTTTGAATGGCAAGGTTATATAGGACTTATGACTAGAGATGTGAAGTGCTAGTATTAAATACCTAGACTTTTTAAAGGAGAGTTGCACAAGAACAAATTAAACCAGAGAAACTTTAATTTAGTACTTATTTCTTTTGTTTTTTAGAAATTGAATTGTAAGGAAATAATTGAAAATCTGGCGAGAATTCTTAAGAGACATCCAGGTATGAATTTTTAATTGTAACTTTAAAACAAAATATGTTTTTGCTTCTGAAAATTATTTAACCTAGTGAAGTGTTGTTGTTGTTTTTTAAATAGGTTTAAGAAACATTTTGCCTATAACTACTGCCAAAGTGCCTATAGTAAAATTTGAACACAGACGAAGTGGGTTAGAAGGTGATATCAGTTTATATAATACATTGGTAAGCTTTTCTTTCTATATAGCCCCAGGTATGATTACCTCATCTATTAAAGTCTACAGATTACTGACTATACCTTTATGTTTCAAACTTTCAAATGTGAACAGTATAAGAAAAAACTATTTTCTAAATTATCTTTGATGTTTTCTTCTGACTAAATACAGTTTTTATTTAACTAATTGAAAGGTATTTCAAGTTTTACATTTACATACATTAAGAGTAGATTATTTCTTGTAAATTTAATTTTAATAAATTTAAAATGCTTTTAAATATGGAATTGTCTTTCAGGCTCAACATAACACAAGAATGCTGGCTACTTATGCAGCTATTGATCCTAGAGTGCAGTACTTGGGATATACTATGAAAGTGTTTGCTAAGGTAATTATGAAAAATTTAATGATCTCTTTTGTTACAATACTCATGGCAGTTAAAGTGAAATATACTGATGTCAAACTTGTGAAAAATAACGTCTTAGTTTTTCATAACTGAGTTTTTAAAAAAGTTATTATATGGTTCAAATTTATACTTATTAGTGTAGTTCTTAATTTTTTTTCTGTTTATGCTTTATTCCCATGTGCAACGCTTAGTAAATACTTAGTACAGTAATGGTTTTCAATCTCAGGCATGGGACTTGGCGTACTGCTCTAATTAATTTTGCCTCCATGTTAGGAAATCTGGTGATTGGTTTTAATGATATATTTTCCTGGACAAGAAAACAAAACAATACCAATAAAATCTTTTTTTTCTCTTAATAGAACACTTAACAATAATTGAATCCTTTTTTCCTAAGTTTATAAACTCCATGAAGATTATTACCTCTATCTCTAGTTCATTGTAGTGCCTGCTTTAAGGTGGTTAGTTTTTCAGTAAATAGCTAGTTTTGTGAATGTGTTGGTGGAAGGGTTTTAGTACAGGAATGATTTAATAACATTTTCATTTTATAAAGCCTACACTACCTGACAGGTAAACATATTTGTTTAGTATTCCTGTATGTGTCTTTGTGGATAGAGGACATGTTTTTTTTTTTTTAAGATTTATTTATTTATGCATACAAGCACTGGGGTACAGGCCAGAGGTGTGGGGGGTGAGAGGATTCACCACAGACAGAGCGGGGAACAAAACAGGCAGATCAACAGAAGTACACTGCTGAGGGGAGCAGTGGGCACAGCAGGAGAGGTCTACTGTGCCATGTGGGTCCCCTCTCTGGCCGGCAGCAGGGATTGAACTTGTGCTGCAGTGGCTGAGGTTTGCTTAATAGTGTGTTGCTCAACCCACTGCGCCACCAGGGAGGCCCCGATAGAGGACATCTTAAAAAAGAAAGGCATTGAGCAACATATTACAAATCATATGTGATACGGCCACTTTTCTAGATTCATCTAATTAAACTGAGTTTAACATGAAAGTTCCGGAGTTTGGGTAATGAAAACAGGTGATTCATATCAGAGAAATCATTCATCCCCTTTTGAGAATCCTTAAGTAAGGAAGGTCTCCAAGTAATCTTCTAGAGTTTTCTTTTTTTAGTTAGAACTTTTTTTGAATAGTTAACATAATTACATAGTTCAGAATTCAAAAGGTCTTAAGAGGTATATGGGAAGTCTCTCTAGTAAACTTAATTTCTAGCCAGCCAGTGCCTCTTGCTGGAGACAAATGGTAAATGTTCCTCTGTATCTTTCCCAAAATAGATTATACCAGTATAAGCAAATGCATTCATTTCCCACCTCCTTGTAATATATTGAAAATATTATGTTGCACTTTGCTTTTCTCTCTGAGCAATAAATTTTGGCAATTTAGTCCCTGCACATATATTTTTGGCATATTTGCAGGATAAATTGTTAGAATTTTAGGATAAAAGAAATGAATATGCTTTTATAATTTTGATATTGCCCAATTCTTTTTTTTTTTTAATTTATTTACGCACGTAAGAACTGGGATATAGGCCAGAGGTGTGGGGGTTGAGAAGATTCACCAGAGACAAAGTGGGGAACAAAACAGCAGAGATACTGAAATACACTGCTGAGGGGAGTAGCAGGCGAGTCAGGAGAGGTTTGCTGCACCATGTGGGTCAGCTCCCTGACCAGTGATGGAACTCTTGCTGCAGTGGGTGTGGATAGCTTCATAGTGCTGTAACGTAACCCCTTGTGCCACCAGGGAGGCCCTGACCAATATAGCAGTTTATATTTTCATCTGTATTGTATATGAGTTCCTGACCCATACCTTTTATAATACTTAGTTACTGAACTTTTGGGTTTTTGCCAGTTTGTTAAGCTTTAAAAAATGGTGTCTTAATCAATACTCTGTGTGGAATAAGTTTCTGAAGCTTTATTTTCAATTGTTGTGTTTCTGTAGCGATGTGACATTGGAGATGCTTCCAGGGGAAGTTTATCTTCATATGCTTATATCCTTATGGTATTGTATTTTCTGCAGCAGAGAAAACCACCTGTTATCCCTGTCCTACAAGAGGTAGGTGTTTAAGAAAACTGTGAAGGAGTTCCTTTTAAAAATCACCTGAATAGATCTTGCTCAGTTCATGAGCTTGAGGAATTTTTTATCGTGGACATACTAAGTTTCCTCCTTCCATTTATGGTATAGTCAAATAGTGTACCTTTTTGAAAAATTTATTATGGGATACTATAGCAAAAGAATATCTTCTGCAGCATTTGTGTATTTCAACCTTAGAATGCTTCAGATGATTATGAAATTCTTGTGTTAACTGTTTTTAGCATAAGTAAATTGAAAAATTGTTTTAAATTCTTAAAACTCTCCATAAACTCATTTATTATATAGCCTTTTAGATGCAAACACATACATTTCTTCTCACCAGAATGTTCTTTCTCTTCCTGCCTAGCAGTGAAGTTTGATTTACTCTTGTGTATATTTTTGGTCAACTTTATGAAATTTGGTTGAGAGAAAACACAAGGAAATACTTCCTCGTCTCTAAGGTCATGTTAATTGTATTAAGCATAAAATTAAAAGAGATTAGTTTCCTACTCACTTAGCTTTGGTGATTCATAGAGTTCATTTTTTGTAGCCACTTAATGCTCTCTGAAATGGGTACAAAGGAGTTCTTAATCATTTATCTGTTACTCTTTGTTCTTGGCATAAAGTGGATTTGTAAGCATCAGGGAGAATCCAGTTCTGTTTCATGAAAACACTTTTTTTAAGTAGTAGAGAAGCATCAGAATTGTTTGGGGCCTCACATACTTTGATTTAACATAAACTTTGATAGTCAGGACAAAGAAAATTGTGATATAGTAAGCCATATGGTAGATGTCAGATATGGTCTAAGTAAGTTTTAGAAAGTTCTAAAGCATACCATATGGTTTTAGCAGAAAAATAAAAAAATTATTTTGAGCAAAAATAAGAAAATTAAATACACTTTCCTAGCAGAATAAGTTGCTAAAACTATGTTAGATAGTAAGATTTTTAACACTCGCTGTAGGATATTTAAACTTTAGTAGGAATTAGTGAATCCTGTCAAGTCCAAGGACATCTCTTATTGATCTGATTGTTCAAGCTTTACATTTGGGTATTTTACACATAACTGCCCCAATAATAGCAAAACAGCATTTGCCACCTTGACAGAATACTGTGGTTAACAAAAATGGAACACTAATCTGTTTTCATGGGGGTTTGTCTGTGTTCTCTCATTATATTAGTCATATTTGAAGAGCTATCGAAGCAGTACAGTACATAGTATATACAGTACATTAGGAAAGAATAGGAAATAATTTTGGATTCAGAGATAACTGGTCTAAATACTAAATACTGTGTCCTTCATCAAGCTTCCTGACATTTACTAGTTGGAATTTCATTGTTAGTAAAAATACAGTATTATTTTAGTGTTCACATACAAAGACATAAACTGCTTTTTAATGTAGTAGGTGCTATAGTAGGTTTTCATAAATAATGGTTGTTTTTATTGTTTATTCTCATTAGCAACTTTACTAATTATTATTATTGGAAAAATATAGGTAGGATTGCCACAGCCAGTTTCAAGAACTCTTCCATTATCTGCTTAATAGAAAGTGATTGATGAAATGAGAGTTTATGGCATGTCTTCCATTATAATGAACTCTGAATGTGGGGGGCTTTGTGCTACATGTGAACTGATGATATATGGATTTTTACTTCTGGCCTTTTTTTGCTTGTCATATGGGACCTCATTCATTGTCCATTGCTCTGGCATCATTTATGTATTGGTGTTGGCATCGATCAACTTTTAAGGGTAAGGACATGTTTTATGGAGCTGATGATCTTTGACTCAATTAGTAAATGAATCTAGACTTTAAGTGACTAAGTGTAAGGCTCAGCCAAGAGTGTTTTTCATGGTTAACAATATAAAATTTCTTTGGTCCAAAGATGCTTCCTAAGCAGAACTATTTTGCTTTATTGCAAATCACCATAAGTAAAAGTAAATTTTCAGATAAAAATGAATACAAAAAGAAGATTGGGGGGGGTGTTAGTTATGTGTTTTGAACTTCTATGTTTTCTTAGCTTATGTCAGCTAAAAATTGCAATTTACTGAATGGCCTGTGAAGACATGCTAAATGAAATTAACCAGCCATAAAAGGATACTTTATAATTTAACGTGATGAGGTACCTAGAGTAGTCAGATTCATAGAGACCAAAATGTAGAATGATGATTACTAGGGACTGGGAGAAGAAAGGAATGGGGAATTATTAATAAATAAGTTCAGAGCTTCATTTTTGCAAAATGAAATGAATTCTGTAAATGGTGGCATAGGAATGTGCCAATGACTGTACTTAAAGATGGATAAGTGGGAAATTTTCATATTAATATATTTTTACCACAAACCCCTGCAATTTATTATAGCAGTAGGTAATTAAAATGTTACAATGAAATGGGCAAGTAAATATGGAATGTACAAGGTCATTTCAGCAAGTATGATTGGCTTGTTTCTGAGGTTTTTATAGAGCACTGAGTGCTTGAGTAGAGGATAAGTGGTGCAAAGAGAGAGAGAGAATGTGTGTGTGTGTGTGTGTGTGTGTGTGTGAGAGAGAGAGAGAGAGAGAGAAAGAAAAGATAAACTATTTCTATGGACTAAAATGGACTGCAGTTTGATATTATGAAACACTAGGTTTCATGAAAATAGGCAAAGTGATGATGAAACAAACATATAAGGACCACAATATGGCTTTTGCTATCAGCCAGCATCACTGGATTTGGTTAATGATTGTTACTCAGAAGTATGAATACTCTTAGGAAGAATCAAGGTCTAAAGAGGTAGCTTGGATTATTTCTATCTAATACTATTAACAGCAGTCTAATCTTATGGGTAAAATTTTGTACTTTGAACTCATTAAAACTTTCTCTTGAGTACAGAATCCCTATCTTTTGTTTTACATATTAATAAATTATTGTCAGGCTCTCTTTTTGTTTTACATAATGTCAGAACTTAAATGTTAGATGAATCATGTTATTTTTGTTACATGTAAATGTAAAAAGCAATGTAATTAGCTTAAGTCCCTGAAAACGTGACCTTTGTGTAAACATATTTATAGAGTAAATATATTCATTTAATAAACAATTACTAAATATTCTTTATATAGTAGGCTTTAATACAGATTTTGGTTCCAGAAGTAAGTTATAGTCTTTGCTTAAAAGAAAAATGTGAGAGTGAAATTAGAGGACTTGGGCTTCTAGTTAATATTTGTAAATTATAGTTCCAACTAAAATGAATGGAGTCATCAACTAGTAATTTCAGAATATATTCTGCTAAGTGTAGAAGCTCATTAATGTATGCATGAGAACTAGAATGAGAAAAGGATGTATTTGCTCTGCTCAGACTTGTGTTCAGAGTACTTTATTTTATATATTGAACTTCAGGAAGGTTTCAGAACATTTTAGGAAAGGTTTCTACAGCTTAAAAGAAAAATGTGAAAACGAGTCACCTAATTTAATCTCTCACTTTCACTGGAGAACTGAGGATTTAGGGAAATATTTGTCTTATCCAGGAACACAGCTTGGCAGAACTGAAACTAGAATTGAAGTCTGCTGACTCTGAATCCAATTTAATTTTTTGCTTTATTGCTTTTTAAAAATTCTTATAGAAAATAAAGCTCAAAATTGCTTCTAGAAGTCTGTTGTACCTATACAATCATCCTATAGGGTACTTCTTATAAAGTAGCTTTACTTCCGTTACTTCTTTACTTCACTATATCCTTAGAACAGTGAATCGTTTTTCATAAATAATTGTGAAGATTTTATAGTCTATATCAAATGTCAGAGAAAGCTACATAATTTTCTCTTAAGAAAAATCAAATGCTTCGTCTGATGCAGATAACCGATTATAGGTAGCAGAGCCCTATCCCAAAACAAGAGCTCCATTGATTTCTTTTGGGAGCATAATCAGTAGGTATTATGTTATATATTCCTAAATCTATGATCTTTGATGAAAATGCCATTGCTTTTCTTGTATTTTACTTCATTATTCTTGAGCTGGATGTATTTTGATAGGCCAAATGATAACATCTAATAACATCAAAAGTGTTATTTGGAGAGTCTCATGCTCTTAAGATACATTTCTTTTCTTTGCTCTTTCTGATATATTTTATTCATTAATAACTTTGTATGAAATCATGCCATCCTTTTGTTCCTTTTGGCAAAATTTTTTTCATTATGTGTATTATTGGTATATTCTAGAATTATATGAGTGTTTAACTTGGATGACAAAATAGTAATAAAATTAATTTTTTATGCAGATCTTTGATGGAAAACAGATTCCACAGAGAATGGTTGATGGATGGAATGCTTTTTTCTTTGATAAAACAGAAGAACTGGTAATTTTTCCATGGTCTTATGCTATAGAATACTCACTCATACCTGCAATGATTATATATAATTTTCTTTAAGAATTCTACTTGAATTTGGGGCTCATATTTTGTACAGGTATAGATATTTCTTCTCTCTACTCACCTATAGAAAAAACGCTTACCTTCCCTTGGAAAGAACACAGAAACATTAGGAGAACTTTGGTTGGGACTACTGCGCTTCTATACTGAAGAATTTGATTTCAAGGAATATGTAATTAGCATTCGGCAGAAGAAATTGTTGACTACTTTTGAGAAACAGTGGACATCCAAATGCATTGCAATTGAAGGTAATCATTTAATTAACAATTAGAGTTTTTCTAGAGTTTTGTTTGGTCAAGGAAATTAAAGAGAAAATTGAAACATTAAAATGTGGAAGCTTTATCATTCCTATTCTTTAATCTATAATTTTAAAAGATGGACTGGATTAGAAAGTTTCATACACTAGTTACGGCTACTATATATTAAGTTGCATAGTATGGTACAAATAATATGCCTTAATTTAAAAATAAAATATTTCTTTTCTAGATCCCTTTGACTTGAATCATAACCTTGGTGCTGGAGTTTCTAGAAAAAGTAAGTTTTATTTATAGAAATCCCCTGTTTTTAAAGCTCTGGCACATTAAGAGCTGCATCTTTATTGTTTCCTTCTTTCTTCAATAGTGACAAATTTCATCATGAAGGCATTTATCAATGGAAGAAAACTTTTTGGCACCCCCTTTTATCCACTCATCGGCAGAGAAGCTGTAAGAATATAATTGAATTTTGAATATTTTCTGCAGAACTTTGTTGTACAAGAAACCTAATATTATTGTCTGGTTGATGTTAAAGATAGGGAGATAGGTGCAGCTTCCTGTACTTTTTTATTATAGCACTTCTCATTGTTCACAATGAGGCAACTGTATCTTAAATTTTGCCTATATGTTAAGTTATGGCCTGTATTGCTATGTGTTTTCCTCTTAGTAGCTTTTGCTGCATCCCATAAGCACTGGTAGTTTGTGTCTTCATTTGTCTCCATGTTTTTTTCAGTTTTGTTATTTTTTTTTTGCATACAAGAGCTGGGGTATAGGTCAGAGGTTCAGGGGGTGAGAGGATTCACCAGAGACAGAGTGGGGAACAGAACAGGTGGATCTACTGAAATCCACTGCTGAGGGGAGCAGCAGGTGAGTCAGATGAGGTCTGCTGTGCCATGTGGGTCACCTTCTTGGCCTGGGATCTAACTCAGGCTGTAGCGACAGGATAGCTCCATAGTGTTGCAGCTTAACCCCTTGCGCCACCAGGGAGGCCAGTTTTTCTTTTTCAGTTTTGCTTTTGATTTGTTTGTTAACCCACTAGTCATTCAGTAGCATGTTTAGGCTTCACATATTTCTTTCTGTGGTTGATTTCTAGTTTGATACCATTGTGGTCAAAGAAGATACTTGGAATGATTTCAGTCTTCATGATCTTATTGACATGTTTTGTGACTCAATGTGGACTATCCTTGAGAATGTTTCACACGGTACTTGAGAAGAATGTGTAGTCCTCCTTTTGGGGGTGCAGTGCCCTGTAAATGAGCATAAGCCAGTTTGGTCTAATTCCTCATTTCCGACTTAATTTTCTGTCTGGTTGATCTGTCCATTGATGTTAAGTAGGGTACTTAAATCCCATATTTTTTTGTAATGCTGTTGGTATCTGTTTTTAGGTTTGTTGATAATTCCTTTATATATTTGATGGCCCTTTGTTTGGTACATACACGTTGATGAGTTTATGTCCACCTGATTTATTGATCCCTTAATCATTATATAATGTCTATCCCTGTATCTTGTTACCATTTTTAGCTGGAAGTGTATTTTATCTGATATAATTATGGCTGTCCCTGAATTTATTTAGGGTACCATTTGTTTTTTGAATAGTTTTTCAACTATTTAATTGGAGCCTATGTTTGTCATTGAAGTTTTGAAATAGCAGAGAGTTGGGTTTTCTTTTCTAATTCAGCCAAACACTGTGCCTTTTGATAGGTGAGTTCAGTCCATTTACCATTAAGGGAGATTATTGATACTGAGGGCTTACTACTACTATTTTTTTCAGTATCTGATTCTCTTTTCTTATTCAGGGTTTTTTTTTTTGTGTGTGTGTGTGTGTGTGTGTACTTTCTTAAATTTAGGAAAGAAAACTATCAACATTTCTTGATGGGGAGGTGTAGTGTTTTTTACTCAACTACTTTCACTGTTCTTTCTTTGTTTTGAACTCTTCGTGTTTCCACTATTGTGTATCTTACTATAGATTTCATTTTGTTTAGGTTATCAGGTATTCTTTAGCTTTACGGACTTTGTATAGTTAGTTCCTTCCCCAAGTTTGGGAAATTTTCCTCTCATTTCTTAGAATAAGCTCTCTGTTCCCCTTAAATCTCTTTTGAGAGTCCCTTTGTTACTTCTTCTGTTTTGGGATTCCCATTACCCATCTGTTGTATTTCCTTACAGATAATTCTTAAGTGCTTCTTGATTTTTACTTTTTTTTTTTTAACATCTATTTCTCTGTCTCCTCCTTTGTGCCTTCTTTTCTTTTTTTTTTTAAAAGGATTTATTTATTTATGCATACAAGCACTGGGGTACAGGCCAGAGGTGCGGGGAGGTGAGAGAATCCACAGAGCAGGGGGCAGAACAGGCAGATGGACCGAAACACACTGCTGAGGGGAGCAACAGGCCAGGCAGGAGAGGTCTGCTGTGCCATGTGGGTCCCCTCTCCAGCCGGCGGCAGGGATTGAACTTGTGCTGCAGTGGCTGAGGTTTGCTTCATAGTTCGTTGCTTAGCCCACTGCACCACCAGGGAGGGCCCCTGTGCCTTATTTTCTTTGACGTCTACTGACTTGATCTTCCACATGGTCTATTCTGCTTCCATAACTTTCTCTAGATTTCATTTATTGAGCTTTTTATGTCCTGAACCTGTATTTTCTTACTTAAAGCTTCAATTACTGCCTTTTTTTTATTGTACTTCTGAGTTCATTTGTTTATATGAATTTTGTATCTCTTGGTTAGCTAATCTGATTAGATGCTCTTGATCACTTTTACTTGCCTTTGCTATTTTCTCCTATTTTTATGATTTTCTTTATTATAGCAATTTTGAACTCAAGAGTTTCCACATGTTCATCAGTATTTGTTGATATCTTTGTAAAGAAAATTATAGCTACCCTAGTGGGTATGTGTCTAACCACATTCATGTCTCACTTTTAGATAGATTTGAAGAGACTGTGGACATGTTTTCTTGTCTCCCAGATATGTGTAACTGTTAGGATAAATGAGTCCTTGCGTTAGTACAAAACTGAGCTAACGCTTAGGAAGGATAATGTCCCTAGGACAAAGCAAAAATGAATCTAGTTCTTTTAAGACTTGAGAAAATGATTTATTTCTTGTTTTCTACCTTCTTTTTAGGTGTATTATACTTTACATAACATTTTATATTCTTGAAATATATACAAATTCAATCATATTTGAAATAGAGGATTACTTTATTTACGTAGAGCTGTTGTGTAATGAAAATAATTCCTTTCCAGAAGTTGTCTGACAAGACAAAAAGCATGAGCTTGTAGACAGACAGACTTGCCTCAAAATCTTTTATCTGCTAAATTTACCAGCTATTTTTACTATGGGCAAATGACTTGCACTCTTTGGGCCTTAATTTTCACATATATAGTGAGGGTGAAAATAGTGTCTATTTTTTTGAGGTATTATCTAAAAATTGACAGATGCATGAGAAAGATAATGGATTAACACTGGTTAGTCCTGTTAACAACAATAATTTAAAAAAATATTTAATTTATTTATGCGTACAAGAGCTGGGGTGTAGGCCAGAGGTGTGGGAGGGTGAAAGGATTCACCAGTGACAGAGTGGGAACAGAACAGGCAATTTGACTAAAATACACTGGTGAGGAGAGCAGTCGGCAAAAAAAGCGAGGTCTGCTGCAACATGTGGATCACCTCCCTGGCTGGGGATTGAACTTATGCTGTAGTGGCTGCCAATAGCTTCATAATGCTGAGATTTAATCCCTAGTGCTACCAAGGAGGCCCCAGCAACAGTGATTATTGATGTTTTTTAATTAATTTTATTTTTATATCACAGTTGTATTTCAATTGATATATTTGATATTTCCTTTTTAAAAAGCTTTTTTTTGGTATTTGATTTCAAATGTTTATAGTGATTTTTTTCTAGTAAAATTGGGTTTTCTTCCTAGGAGTACTTCTTTGATTCAAGAGTATTAACAGATGGTGAATTGGCTCCCAATGATCGATGTTGCCGTGTATGCGGAAAAATAGGTCACTATATGAAAGACTGCCCTAAAAGGAGAAGGTTGGCAATTGATTATGTATTAACATTACAGAGAAAATAAATGTGATACCAGTTGTAGCTAAATTTGTGTCCAGTAAGTGGGAAAAGTGCAGAATTTTAAATTAGAACCTAGGTAAATGTGTATTTGAGTAGAATTTTATAATATAGTGAGGCTTATTTTTGGTACACTAGTATCTTATAAAAGGCATTTATTCACTCATTAAGGAGGCATTTATGCACACCTACTATATGCTGGGAACTGTGCTAGGAGCCATGAATAAACATGGTCAAGATGTGGGATTCTTACTAAGGATTTCACAGTCATTTATACCGGTAATCAATATATAATTAACTGAATCTTCTAGGTACATGTTGTGAAAGAGTACACCTTTATAATACCTTGAGGGATATACATATTAAACATCCCCTGAAAAAATAATATGAAATATACTTTTCATGTGACCTATATACTATGTTTAATAGATCATGAAAATACCTTCTATAATTATCTGGTCTTGCCTAATATAAAGAGTTTAGAATTTTTTAGATGGAACAAATTTTTAATTTTCATAACTGCTATTAAAATCAAGCAAAGACATTTCCCTTCTCCATGTCTCAGTTTCATTTTCTGTATAATTAGAAATAAGTACTAATTTCTAATGACTTTAAACAAAATTGTATTTAAAGTTTAAAATAATTTGGTACTATATCATAAAACTCCTGGAATACCCAGTTTCAGCTGTATAAGTAGGTATGCTATCAATATGAGTTTCCTTTCCTTCAAAAAGGTGCATGAAAGAATGGGCATGTTAGACCCTTTGTTATTGTGACACACTTGTATAGTTTAGTTTGTTCTGTGACTCATTCAGTTTACAAGTCCCTAGCCCCACATTATTGGTATCAGCAGTTTACTGTTTAGACTAAAGAAGAAAGACAGCGAAGAGGAGAAGGAAGGAAATGAAGAGGAAAAAGACTCTCGAGATCACCCTGACTCCCGAGATATCCATGACACTCGAGACTTTAGAGACCCCAGAGACCTCAGATGTTTTATATGTGGAGATGCAGGACATGTACGAAGGGAATGCCCAGAAGTCAAGCTCGCCCGCCAGAGGAATAGCAGTGTAGCAGGTAAATAGAAAAAGCCAAAAATAGTTTCTGTTGGAAGTAAAATCATTTAATATCTATCAATGTCATGATAATGACCCTGATTTCTCTCTATTCTAAACCTAATTATATAGCTTTGGACCCTATAATTTCTTTAATAGGTAAATTTAGACTAGGCAGGCTTTTATTTGAAACATTACTTGGATATATGTTCACTACTAAGGTCTTAACAAGCTGTTTTATTAAGGCAAGTCCTTCTTAATAGTCTATTTTTTTAAAGATTTATTTATTTATGCACACAAGAGCTTAGGTGTACAGGCCAGAGATGTGGGAGTGGTTGAGAGGATTCACCAGAGACAGAGTGGGGAGCAGAACAGGCAGATCCACTGAAATACACTGATGAGGGGAGCAGCAGGTGAGACAGGAGAGGTCTGCTGCGCCATGTGGGTCAGCTCCCTGGCCAGGATTTCCAGCTCGTGCTGCAGTGGCTATGGATAGCTTCATAGTGCTATGCCTTAATCCTTCGCACTACCAGGGAAGCCCCCAAAACATTTTGTGATAAGCTTTTTCCCAGGAATATGATATATAGGAAAAATTATATTTCTTCCCACTGTTATGAGAGAGACTTGTTTGTTATATTTCAGAGGCAATTTTAAGAATAACCCAGATTCTTATTAAAATAATTGAATATTTTAGAATTGCTGATTTCCAATGATATTTTAGAATTGATAATTTCCAGTTTTTCAGATTCTTGCTGCAGATGGTATTTTCTTATATAAGTATATTGTTTTCTTTAGAAAAGCAGTGTAACATTTGTTTTTATTTCTGGTACCATTGTATCTTTTTAATGGTCTGCATGATTGAAAAATAGCTTTAAAATTAGTTCATATAAATTTTTCATATTATCATAGTTTAAAATATGATTTAAAAGTTTAAAATATATAATCATAATTTAAAAGTTTAAGTTTATAAAATCTCAGTGAGATTTGAGATTCTTTTGTAGAAGGGAGTTTACTGATAATATTATTTCTGTGATATTTTTTTAATCTGTTAATTTTCCTTTTGATGTTTTCTCTTAGCAGCCCAGCTTGTCCGCAACCTTGTGAATGCCCAACAGGTAGCTGGTTCAGCCCAGCAGCAGGGTGATCAGACCATAAGGACTAGACAGTCCTCAGAATGTGTAAGTTTTCAAACTGTGAAAGGGTTATTCTTGGCAGGAAGATGTACTTAACTATCTTTAGTGGTAGTAGGATTTATCTTTCAAACTGTCTAATACAGCCTTCCAGATTATGCAGTGTTGTGTAGAGGTGTCGTTGCTAGGTACATGAGGTGGAGCAAGCATTACTTTTCAAGCAATGTACTTATGGGCCTAAATGTTTGGGTAAGCTACTTAACTTCATTGAGTCTACTTGTAAAACAATAATAACTAGCTTATAAGGTTGTCAATGATAATAAAATAAGGTAATAACTTTGAGGTTTTAGACTTTGGTGGTATAAAAATATTACTACCATTATGTAAAATAAATACAAATTGAGTTGTTTACTACTGTTAAGACAATAAGTTGTGGCATTTTACATACTTGAAACTTATTTGTGTCTTCTCATAGCTGATAAGGATATCTAGTGAAATATATACTGTTAAATACAGACTTTGGAATTAAAATTCAGATTCTTTTTTTTTTTAAAGATTTATTTATTTATGCATACAAGCACTGGGGTACAGGCCAGAGGTGTAGGGGGGTGAGAGGATTCACCACAGAGAGCGGG
>JAGFMF010011617.1:1787252-1805235 GCA_019455555.1 Galemys pyrenaicus | reverse complement strand
CCCCGCCCTGGCCGGCAGCAGGGATCGAACTTGTGCTGCAGTGGCTGCGGTTTGTTTCATAGTGCGTTGCTTAACCCACTGCGCCACCAGGGAGGCCCAAAATTCAGATTCTTAACCATTGTCTAAATCTATTTGCTTTGCACTTTCTAAATTATTTCAGTTTTAATTGAATGCTTACTCTAAACCTAACACTGTACTTTGTTGCTTCATACTTACTATCAAATTTAGTCCTTTGAGTGGCCATATGAAATAGGTTTTAGCATGATCAAATTTTACAAATTGGAAAGTGAGAATAATAGAAAATAAAACTCAAACCTACTTCTATAAAGCTTTAAAACTGTTGTTAATACTTCATACACTAAATTGATGTGACGTGTTTTAGAAAAAGTTCTTAAGAGCATTTGAAGAGCAGTTTTAAGGAGAGTCTTCGAGAAAACATTAGGAAACATTTAACCAACCCCCAAATATTTGATTATCTACTGTTGGTTTGACATTTTCATTAATGTTATGTAAAAATATTATTATCAGCTAACATTTACTGAGTATTGTGTCCTTTTTATTTATTTATTTTTTAAGATTTATTTATTTATGTATACAGGAGCTGGGGTACAGGCCATGGGTGCAGGAGGTGGAGAGATGAGAGTATTCACCAGAGGCAGAGTGGGGAGCAGAACAGGCAGATCAGCCAAAACACACTGTTGAGGGGAGCATTGGGCAAGGCAGGAGGAGAAGTCTGCTGCGCCATGTGGGTCCCCTTCCTGGCTGGGTATAGTTCTTGAGTTGCTGTGCGTCAGATGCTTCACATTGCTGCACTCAACTCACTGTGCTACCAAGGAGGCCCCATTGTGTTCTTTTTTATACATGCATTTTTTGTTTCTTATTAAAATTTTTTTAAAGTATTAAAGTATAGAAAATAATACGCATCAGTGTACCACCAGGCTTTAATAGTTTTTGACATCTCTTATATTTGGTTTACTAGAAAAGTGCCCACACTTAATAACCTCCATCATCTTAGATGCCATTCCCATTTTAAAATTTTTCTACCATTTCTTCCTTGTTACTAAAATGTGGCTACCAGGATGCTTAATTGGTGTTTATTTTTTCAAGTGTATTTTTTTTTAAATTTATTTATTTATGCATACAAGCACTGGGGTACAGGCCAGAGGTGTGGGGCGGGGTGAGAGGATTCACCACAGAGAACGGGGAGCAGAACAGGCAGAACAACAGAAGTACACTGCTGAGGGGAGCAGCGGGCACAGCAGGAGAGGTCTGCAGCGCCATGTGGGTCCCCCACCTGGTGGACAGCAGGGATCGAACTCGTGCTGCAGTGGCTGCGGTTTGCTTCATAGTGTGCTGCTTAACCCACTGCGCCACCAGGGAGGCCCTGTTTTTTCAAGTGTATTATTTAGTTAATCATCACACAAACCTAATGATGTTAAATTCTGATTTTTTTTTTTTTTTTAACATCATAGCTGACGAAACTGAGGGTTAAGTTTTCTTTCCTGAGTCAACAGATACTTGGAACCAGAACTTGAACCCCCAGGTTCTGTCTCCAAAATCTCTGTTGTCCCTACCTTTCGTTTTTTTGTCTCTAGTATTCACTTTTGTCCTATCTGAGTTTTGCTTAAGATGCCTTTAGCCATCACTTTTTGATGTCTCACAATACACTTCAAATTCAACTTTATTGACCGTATCTTACATTCCTCTCCCACTCTTCTGACTTGCCTCTTTTTCTTGCTGTGTTCTCTGTCTCATTAAATGACCCCACTATTGTTCTAGTTTCTGAAAATATTTCCTTCACTTAAGTCCCAAATCTGAGCACCAAAACCTACTGATATATCTTTAAAAAAATAGCTCGTAGTCATATGCTTCCCTCTATTCATAAATTGTATTTCCTTAGCCTGAACTATTATCTGTACAATAGCAGTCTTATAGTCAAGTTTTCTATCGGTATTTTCTAAATTATACTTTATCTCATTGCTATTAAGCTAGAAACTTAAATGTTTTTCTAATTTTCCTAAAATGCAGACTAATAATATACCTCACAAGAGTTAAAAAGAGTTTAAAACTCTTCATGATTTTCCTCTGTCTTCAGGATAAAGTCTAAACTACAGTGCTTATAGAACCTATAATATTTCACCCCTACTTAGTTCTCCAGTCTGATTATATTCCAGAAATGTTTTAAACTTCTTAGAGATTTCAGTTCCTTTAAAAAGATACATGTTTTTATGCATGTAGTCCTTCAGTCATGTTGTTCCCTCTGTCTGAAACATTTCTTCCTTTCCCCTAATCCTTATATACTTTTTTCAGACTGATTTTTATTTAAGCCCTTAAGTTTCAGCTTAGGGTCACTTTCGCCAGGAATTTTCCTTGACCACCATTTGCTTTCATTTTATTTTCCTGCTCTTAAAGTGAATTTAGGTGGTTTTGCTTTGGGCATTCATTAAACTATACATTCTTTACCATAGTAGCTATTTTATTGTGATTGTGCAATCTTAACCAGCTCCTTCTTCTTTCCCTCATAAATTTTAAGTTTAATGAGGGCATACTTACAGTGTTAGTATTGTGTTTGTAGTGCCTAGAACAATGCATAACACAAAATTGATACTCAGTAAATAGTTGTTTAGAGACTGAATGAAAGTGACTAAGATACTTAGATACAAGTTTCTAGTAAATGATTGGTTCTACATGATGGGTTTGCTGTCTGGACTCTTGTTGGACAATGAGAAACTTTATAAGGTAATACCTATGTGAGAGAGGGTTTGAGCTCCTTGGAGAATTTTCCCAAAAGAAAAGTAAAATGAAGTGCTCTTATATGTTATGTATATTATAGAGATCTTTTAATAATGTCCTAATGAAATAACTCCATAAATTTGTATTTTGAGTCTGCTTGAATAAAATTAAGATGTTTGTAAATTAACTTTAAAATATATCTTTTTTTCTCTGCAGTCTGATTCACCATCTTACTCTCCTCAGCCCCAGCCATTTTCACAGAACTCTTCCCCATCAGCTGCCATTACCCAGCCTCCATCCCAGCCAGGATCCCAACCCAAACTTGGCCCACCTCAGCAGGGAGCCCAGCCCCCACATCAAGTCCAGATGCCTATGTATAACTTTCCCCAGTCACCACCAGCTCAGTATTCTCCCATGCACAATATGGGATTGTTGCCAGTGCACCCCCTCCAGATTCCTGCTCCATCCTGGCCTATCCATGGCCCAGTGATCCATTCTGCACCAGGCAGTGCCCCCAGCAATATTGGCCTGAATGATCCCAGCATCATCTTTGCGCAGCCTGCTGCCAGACCTGTGGCGATTCCTAGCTCCTCTCATGATGGACACTGGCCTCGTACCGTGGCTCCAAATTCCCTGGTGAACAATGGTACAGTGGGGAATTCGGGTAACCCTTTCTTTTCTTCTTTACCTGTCTGTAGAAATGTTGAATGATTGGTAGTTACTAGTTGAACTTGGGGAAATGATTATGAGGAATGAGATGGCAAGGAATATTTTGGGAGAGGGCAGTAAAGGATTAGATAGAAGTGAAGTGCTTGGGCTGTGGATTCAGATAGATGACTTTGCTATCTACTATGTGACATTGAGCAGTTGCTTAATCACTATTGATTTCATCTCTAAAATAGATATATTAATAACATTTAACTCAGGGATGCTGTAAATATTAAATTAGGTATTATGTATAAATGTTATTTGATTATTTTTTTAAAATCTTAAGTGGAATCCTGTTTGGTGTAGTTAACATTAGCAGTTAACGCTCATTTTAGAGCTGAGGAAATTGAGGAGTTTAAGTCACCATTAATCATAGTAGATCCAAGATTTAAACCAATTTCATTCTTTAGAATCTGTATTCTTTGTCCTAGACTCTTGCTATCTCCCAGTAACAAGCAGTTCTTTAAAAAGAAAACAGTGACATTGTAGGATAAAAAGTAACAGCTTTATTATGATATCTAAGTAATATCCTTTATAGAACATTTGGGGGAAAAAAAAAACACGTAGTCTCAACTCCTAAACATAATTGCTAAGTGATATTTTGGTTTATTAATGTCTAGTCATTTTTATATTTGCATATTTTAAAATAGTTGACATATGCCCTAAATATACTTTCCTATCTAATTTTTAAGTTAGTATCATTTTTATTTCAAAAACTATTATGTTGATTTTGAAATTAATTCAAAAGTAGAGAGTAAAGTATTATAAATCCCATCATTATCCAGTTTTAACAGTTATCAGTATTTGCTAATCTGTCTAACCCCTTAACTACATTTCAAATGTGATTGGGCTTGACTATTGAATCAAATTTCAGTATTAGGTCAAAGTTACTTACAAGCTTCAGTTTGTAGCTTTTACAAACAATTGCAAGAACATTACCGTACCCAGTACTATCTACTACTACCTAGTCCTTATTTGCTTTTCCCTGTTTCTCAGAAATACTGATTTATTTGAATCAAGACTCAAAACCCATACAGTATATGCAGTTATTGTTTCTCCTGTTCCCTTTAATTTATTCCTTTTGTTATTTTTTACCCATATTAAATGTTTATTAAAGAAACTATAATTTTCCCATATTTAGGTATTAGCTGATAATATCTCTGGCATTGTTTAACATCTACCTCTGTCCTCATATTTCCTGTTAACTGGTAGTGAGTTAGATCCATGGGCTAGATTAGATTAGATTCAGGTTCATTTTGTTGGCAAGAAAACTTCTTGATTGATATTATATATTTCTTATTCCTCACTTTGGAAAGAACTTCTGTTTGTTTGTTCCTCTTTCAGTGATTTAGGTGATTTCACCCTGTTCTATACATTAAGAAGTTCATCATCAATTTTTACATAATAGCTGCAATTGGAAATTATTGCTGGTATCATTATTTCATTAGGGATTTAAAATGATTTTTTACTACTATTTGTGAATCTTCTGTAACAGACTTTTCCTTATTTATACCTTGTTTGCCCTGAAATGTAGTTCGTATAGAAAATGTATACTAAACGTTTTCATATTGCCCTCTACCAGTCTTTGAAAGAATTTGTGGTAATTTTAAGCTAAAGTGTACTAATTCCTTAGAGCATGGATCCAAGGAGGTATCTCTGACCTCTTTTGGAACAATACACATACAGATTTTAATGAGCAAAATTCACTTAGATTTCCAAGCTCAAAGATATGTGGCATATATGGCCATTCTAATGTGACCTCTGTTTCTCTCATTAAACAATATTTATTACATGTATACCATGATATGAACCATGATTATCACTGAAATACATAAAGAGCAGATCCATTGTCTTACCCTTTGATATATTGGCTAAGTTCATATAATTTTAAGTTCTTTCTACCACTAGTTGATCTCACTTGTAGCCTTAATGAATTAATACCTGACAAACATCATACTGTTTGTTACCTGATTGCTTACTCACTTCTGCTGCTATCTCACGTCCTGCTTTGCTCCAAAACCTGCTTTTAAATTTAAAGCACATTTTTCGGACTGTGTTTAATTCTGCTAATCCTGACCTCCAGTTGTATTAGGTATCCTTTCTCTAATCCATGTCTTCTTAATATTAGTAGCACTGTCTGTCTATGTTGAAATTACTTGTTTTCTGTATAACCCATTAGATTCAACTTCTAGAAGCTATGAAGTACAGTGCCTGATATATGGCAGATGTATTATTCGTGTAGTATATTATTATATAGTAAATTGTTGGTAAATATTTACTTTTGGATAAGTACATAACTCCTATTTAATATTCAAGCTAAAATTACTATTATGTTAAAAATGGATGGATTGGATGGGACTATATTAAAATACTAGTGATTGAACATGAAATTTTTGTGGGCTTTTAATTTTGAAATTATCTTTAATGAATATTGTTTGTATTATGAAACTATTTGGTTGTGAATCATGACAAAGGAAATCTGGAATGTAGTCTAAAAGCACCCTTTGAGGTTAAAACATCATTTCTAAAGTGATCCAGCATTTCAGTATGTGTACCCATTCTCATTTTGTAAACTTTGAGCCTTGCAGCTTTAATTCTCAGCTGTTACTTAGCTTTATGAACTTGGTTTTTTTTTTTTTAAAGATTTATTTATGCATACAAGCACTGGGGTACAGGCCAGAGGTGTGGGGGGGTGGGGTGAGAGGATTCACCAGAGACAGCGTGGGGAGCAGAATAGGCAAATTAATTGAAGTACACTGCTGAGGGGAGCAGCAGGCGAGTCAGGAGATGTCTGTGCCATGTGGGTCTTCGCCCCAGCCAGCAGCAGGGATCGAACTCGTGCTGCAGTGGCTGCGATTTGCTTCATAGTCATTGTTAACCCACTGCGTCACCAGGGAGGCCCCAGCTTTATGAACTTATAATAACAACTACCCACTTTGTTTTCCTGGTCACCTCCTTTGAATCCTGAACTTGTGAGAATGTGACTAGTATGAGTTTTAGTTTCCTTGCTCCATATTTCTCTCTGTCTGGCACTTCCTAATTTGTGTTCTTCCAAGGAAGTTTAGTAAGGGCACTGTCTTTGAGATTATTTTGTGCCTCATTGTGTCCCTGAATGAGAAAAGCCACCAAAAATGATTCAGAAGATTCAGAGGTTTCTCTGCTTTGTAAGGTACATTTAAGGACATATTTTACTTAGCAGGGGTGTGTTTACACATAGAAAGTATAGGGCTTTTTTTTTTTTTTTTTTGAGTTCCTACTTAATATGCTAGAACTGGTACATCCCACTTTATTTTTATCTATTATAATCTTCACAACAACCTGAGGTTCATAATTGAACTTTAGTAGTTTTTGAAACTAGAATTTAGGGATGTTTAGCTCAAAAGCCCAAGTGCTTAACCATTATACTTACAATTCGTCAAGCTAATAGGACTGACTTCCTTCCAGAATAAAATATAATTGATTCTAGAATAGTGGGCATTTTTCTTTAGGGTAAGATAAAACTTCCTTAATGATGTCCTGAGGTTCTTTGATACATAATCCTGCCTACTCCCCATGCACCCTTTTCTCTTACATTTCCTTGTTTTACCTCTATCTTTATATTGCTGATTGTTTCGTTGCTTCTCAAACTTACTGTACTTTCTTGCTTCTTGGATTTTATACATGCTATTTGTGTCTGAAATGCCCTCTTTGCCATATTTTGCCCACTGGCTTAATCATTGTCCTTTAAAACTTAGTCATCTTAAGAAACCTTTTTGTGTCCTGGAACAACTGGGTTAACCCCTACTTTAATATAATTTTCACTTACCTGTTGTAACGCTTACCATGTATTATTGTATAAGTTATCTTGAATGTCACCTTTCTGAATACTTTGAGCATAATTACATTGTTTGAACTCCTAAAACAATTTTTTTTCCTTCCTCTACGTGAGACATAGTTCTTGGCCACATTAATAGGTATTCAGTACATCTTTGTGGAATAAAGGAATATTTGAATTTACAAACTAATGTTTTAAAATGTCCTTCTTTTTGCAGAGCCAGGTTTTCCAGGACTAAATCCTCCAATTCCTTGGGAACATGCACCACGTCCTCATTTTCCTCTTGTCCCAGCTTCGTGGCCTTATGGTTTGCATCAAAACTTCATGCATCAGGGAAATGCCAGATTTCAGCCCAACAAACCTTTCTATACTCAAGGTACCATTGTTTACAAGTTTGTTAAGAGGGTGTGTGGGTTTAGTTCTTGGATGAAAAGCCTTTGTGAAGACCAGGATCTGGCAGTGAAAATTCCTGCATACAGTTAACATTTATTGAGAATGCACAGTGTTAGTCTATGATCAAGTATGAAGTAAAATCCCATACTTACCACCTGTTTTATTAAGAGAGCCAGCATATAAGAGAGAAGAATAGGAACTTAGAGGAATTGATTAGTCTTGCCTTAGCAGAAAGAGTAGGAAATGGACATAGGATCAGCTCAATCAAGATTTTGACAGTTGAACTAGGTTATGAAAGAGGACAGGCATTTTTCTCCCCTAGAGATTAGATAGGAGTATTCTTAGCTGAGGAATAATATATGCAAAGTCACTGTATTTTACTTGGCATAAAGAGGAAAGAAGACAAAATAATAGGACGAGAGGATGAGGTATATGGGAAACTTATTAGATGATGAGGCTAGAAAAGGTGTGCTGAGGCCATATTATAAAGCAGTTTGGACAAGCTGTGGTGATCTGGTGAAAAGTTTTTTAAGTTGTAGGAAATTTTGACTGAATGAAATAACTTACAGAGAAGCTGTTGCTATGAGTGTCAGGCTTGATACATTTAAGCCTTCCTAAATTATACTGTTATTATTAGTGGCATAACCTCGACTATGGCTGTGTATTCTTCTGAGGATGGTTACCATCAGTCATACAAGCCCTTTTAGAGGGGGGAAATGTCTAAAGTTCTTTCTGGTGGGTTTATTCTTTTTGATTCTACCCCCTTCCATCTCTTTTCCTGTTTGCTTTCACATACTAAGAGTTTCCTTTCCTCTCTTCTCTCCTAAAAGTTTTGACATGCTCCATCTTTTCTATATAAATAGGGGGGGATAAAAAAGAACTAGCTACAAGTTAATTCTAAGAGGTTTTCAGATAAATTAGGCACAAGCCTTTCAGTTTCCTGTCTGTGTTGTGTCCAACAGACAGATGTGCCGCCCGTCGGTGTAGAGAGCGTTGTCCCCACCCACCAAGAGGAAACGTGTCGGAGTAATGCGAGTCCATTTTCTTTCAGCTGGTCTACCGATGCACAGCAACCAGCCAATCCTGCTGTCTCAAGGGTATCCGTACCTCAATGTCAGTTACATTCAACAGAAAAAGTGACATTTAATGGAAAGCAAAACAAATCAGGTCCTGATTTAAAATTTTAACACGTTTAGATAGCGTATTTAAATTCTAAGACTGTTTTTAAAGGCTGTATTATTTGTATATAAATATGAACTATAGTTTTTACTAGTATCACCAAATTGAGTGATACAAATTTCATCTATTTTATTACCCTATTTTTAAGGGAATTTTATGTTTTGTTTATTAATCTTGATGAATTGTATAAAGAGAGAATTTAAAATATTACATTCTTTATTTTCTATTAGCTGTATTCATACTTTGGTTGCTTCAGACTTTATATATATTGTTCTTAAGAATTAGGAAAGACTTTCATGCGTTTTAAATTTGTCACTTCTATTCTTTACAGAACCTTGTAGTGCCAAAAACTTTTTAAAAGGTTAAAAAAAAAAATAAAACTACAACATGAAGATCCAGAACTTTTTTCTTTTACATACTTGTATATTGAAGATATTCAAACTTGAACATTAAGTTGCTTTTGTCTGTATTTGAAGTAATTCTATTTTAAGTTAATAAATCTTTTTGACAAGAGTCAAATTTGAATTCTGGTGTTTACAGATGATGAAAATGTAACAGTTCAGAGATTCATTTTATTCTCAATGAATGGAGCATTCTAAATCACTTAGTTTTGGAAATCCAAGGATCTTTCCATTTCCTTTATTTTCTTGGATCTTCACGATATTCATATGAAGTTGATAGAAACAGATGTTATCTACATTTTATCACTGAGAAAATTGAGGCACAAAACAGTGAATTCCAAAGATTGAAAATGTACTTAATGTTGGAAATAGAATTGAAAACTTTTTGAAGAATTCTAAATAACTGAGATTGATACTGGCAAGTAGAGGGAAGATTATTCTTATTTATAAGGAATTAGTAATAGGACCAGAGGATAAGGTATATGTGCCAGACTATCCAGTCTGAATTCTGTAGTATGGCCTGAAAACACACTGGCCAGTATATTTACCAGTAAAACTTGTGGTTTAGTATTTTATATTATAGTTGGTCAAACTTGTGTTGTTGGTGGTAGAATTTTTAGCTAGTTTGGGACTATAAACTCAGGTAAGGTCATTTTCTCTAAATTCCTCAGAGAGATTTGACGGGAATTGTAGGCTAAATGATGCTATATATTTGGAAATGTGCAGATTAAGTAGTTAAAATGTATTTTAAGGACAATGTTATCTTTGTTCTAATTTCTTTAAGTAACATGGCTCTTCCCATATTTTCCATCATGGAAGATGCCGGAAATCTTCAGGAGGTTGAGGGCTTTCTTGCCATATTTACTGTCCTGAAAAGGCATTTACTAAGATCAGGTGTACATACTGTTTTTCATATCCCTCAGAAACCTAAGTGGTGGAGTTAGCTCATTTGTTAATGTTAGATTCTTGGTCCAACATATGCTTCTATGTTAATATGACTTAGAGCTTTCAGATTGTCTTTTTCTTTCAAGTTTTTCTTTTAAAGTTAATGTTTAGGAATTTCGTCTTCCAAATCTTGGATAACTGGTCATGGTGTTCAGTTTATTGTTCTGCTACTTTTGTATATATCTGAAGTTTTCATTAAAAGGAAAATAATCTGCAACGAGACTGCCCTAAGGCAGCTTTCCTTCCTAATGGAAGGCAGTATACAACCTGGTAAAAGGTATTTGACAATAAACCCCAGTAACTTAGGTTTTACTTATATGATTGTATTATGATAATTTTCAACATCTTACTTTTTCCTTCTTCAGCCATTGCCAGTGTTCAGTAACTGGCAAAATTATTTCAACTTAAAAAATAACTTTCTTACTTAGCAATTTATACAGTAGTAGGTCAATTTTATAATTTTCAGATATATAAACTTGTTTTAATTATGAATTAAAATACATTGCAGAAATTAAAAGTGCAAAAAAGAAAAATAGATCAATCTTAAATAGAGAACACACACACAATCATACTGTTTTGAAATGTTTTGTATGTTTAATGACATGGAGAGATTAGTATTTTCCCTTGCCATTAAAGATTATTCAAGGACATGAATATTAATAAGTACTATGTATTTGTTCAATTCCCTACACATGGACATTTTTGCCTTCCAGTTTTTCTCATATATAAAAATACATATGCAAATTGGTGATGGGATAAAACTGTGTATATTTATTGTATTATGAATTCCTATAAATGGGATTGCTAGGTGAAAAGGAAAAAGGTCTGAAGGTTCCTTCTACAATATTGCCATCTAGAAATGTGGTTACCAATTTGATTTCCAACAGTCTCAATATTGGTCAACTTACTAAAGCTTTAAGATCCAGAAAATTCATTTTTTTCCTTGTAAAGGATGATTTAAATGTGTTTTAAAAAGAACATAAAATAAAGCATTAAAAATCACTCGAAAGTTCCCATCAAGTAGAAATAAATACTATTAATACCTGGTGAGCTTTATTCTAACCATTACTCAGACATATATATATACACACACAGTTACACATTGTAGCTTGTATGCTAAATTTTAAAGTAGTAAATTTATTTGGATGTAAGAAAAAAAATCAAGAAATGTTCAACTTCAAAACTTTCCTAGAAGAGAACTTAATTCTAAGATTCGTCCTAAAACTAAGGACAATTATAGAAAACAAGAGGTTGAGTTTTTTTTCCCTAGTTTCGTTTTTAATGATATATATGATGTGTTAAAATGAAACCAGCACACTTCAGAGTTCCTTTACTTCTGTATTATTCAAGTCATTTCCCATTATTTCTAAAATGTTTCCTACTTTTACACTGCCTTTTCCCTAGATTCTTAATTTGATCTGTAAGTTTTTCCCAAATGATGTATACTTTTAAGTTTTTTTTTTAAAGATTTATTTATTCATATAAGAACTAGGGTACAGGCCAGAAGTGCAGGGGGTGAGAGGATCCACCAGAGATCAGAGTGGGGAGCAGAACAGGCAGATTGACTGAAATACACTGCTGAGGGGAGCAGTGGGCAAGGCAGGAGAGGTCTGCCATGCCACGTGGGTCATCTCTCTGCAGTGGCTGCGTTTTGCTTCATAGTGCATTTCTTAACCCACTACGCCACCAGGGAAGGGCCCCAAGTTCTTTGTTTTTTAAAGATAACTTTGGGTATAAAATCGTTGGCACTTTTTCCACTAGACCTTTTAACCCTTTGGCTTCAGTACTGTCCTAAGATTGCTATTGCTATAAGATCACAGGATCTTGATCCCCTTCTCCTCCCCCATTTTAAATGAGTTCGTATCTCTGGGTGGTCATGTAATTTTTTCTCTTGAATTCATCAGGTTATTTTTTAACAGATAACTTTTGTTGCAGGAAGTTTTTCTTCTGTTTGAAGTCTGCTCAGTTAAGCATATGGAGAATTTATTTTCATGTGTTCTGTTACCTCTGAATTTTACTAGTTTCCACTTTTTACCTCCCCTCTACCTATTTTCTTGATGTTTTCTGTTTATATTTTGTGGTTTCTAATAAGGCTTTTGTTTTTCTGGTTTTTCACATCTTCAGTTCTTTAGGTTTTCATTTCCATCTCATTTCTTCTTTGAACTTGTATACTTGTATTAAAAAAAAAAAAGTTAACAGACCACTTTGTTGTGTCTTGAGTTTTAGAGAATTTAACTTTGGGCGGGGGGAGAGGAGGGAAAAGTGGCCAGCATCTATGATTGTTCTTTTATGATTAATGCTTATTTAAACTTAAGTCAGTCTTCTAAAGAATAACTGAACAGGGTAGAGCAGTGAGTTTTAAAGTGGCTATTATTTTGGAAGTTAAATCCATTATTTCCTTTTCCCCTTAGAACCCATTGCCATTCATTTCTTAGTAGTAAGAGGTCATTTTGCCCTAGGAAAAAGCTTTTAAGGAAAGTACAATTCAAATTATGGCAAGTGAAGTCAATTTAGTGGTTTGTACCCATCATTATAAATGGGATATAGTATCAGAATGCATTCTGAACTGTTTCAGTAAAGATTATGTACTGAAGTAAGATTACAGAGTAAGGATGTCAGATGTATTCCTTAAAATAAGCTGCAGTAAAACAGTGTTACAGAGTTCCATAGCCTCATCCAGTAGGCTTGTACACAGATGACAACTGGGCAGGGGGTTACCTTAAAGCTTCATCTGTGCAATTCTGCAATTTGTGAAAACAATACACAGATGTTCCCTGTGTTCCACTTACTCATCTCTTTATACTCATTAAAGAATAGGAGTAATCTACTTCCTGCTATAGGTTGACTATGCTTTCCTATTTTGGTACAGATTTCATATGCCCAAGTAAGTTTGCTTCTTAGTTGTTGTTTTTTGCAGGGAGAAGGGTGGCATTTTTCTGTTACTAAAATTTTAGTTTTAAAATTTCTATTTTAAAATAAAAATTTACTTGACATTATACTGGATGATGACATAGTCATTTAGCCCAAAGACATTTTCCACCTAGATCACTTTGGTAAAGAAAGAACTGTTAGGACTCTGCTAGGATATTAATAGTACTACTTATATTTTTAAAGGTAGTTCTATCTGTAGATGTAAATCAAAATGGCTCATGTAAACAATTTTTTACTAAAGTATTGGATATTTTCAAAGAATATAAAACATCAAACATGAGCCCACCATGCTTTGATATTGTTGCGGAAGTCCTGCAGTTCAATAGCAAACTGCAGAATGTTTATCCTATGACTATATATGACTTCCTAAGAAAATGAATCCTCTCTTTACAATTTTGGTGGGACAAGAGTTGTAGGAAGCCATTCAATTCACTTTTCCATTTTTAAAAGAGGAAAAGGTAAAACAGGCAGACAACTCTCCTGGCAAAGACTCTCAATACCCTCTTGATCATCAGTGGACAATTTTAAGTCCTTATTTTGCTTCTGCAACCTTAGGTGCTTCACTTCTTTGACTTTCTATCTTTTTAAATGGTTCAGTTTTTAAATTGTACTTCTTCATCTCACCAATGTTGGTAATGCCTATTGTCCAGCTGTTGGACTTTTCTTACATATAGGAAAATCTTACTTAATTCTACATCTTCCACAGTTACCTAAAAATGACATTTCAGGTCTAGATCACTGTGTTTAACTAAAGTTCATATTTCCAACTGTATCTGTGTTTTATGTAGATGCAGTGTAGCTATCTCAAACATTATTTTCCCTGACACCCCACACTCACTACCTGCCCTTCTAAATCCCATCTCTTTTCACTGTGCACTATTGTCCAGCAATTCCAGCAAAACCACAAATGCTATTAAATAACTTTTATCTCCATCAGACTTTTTCAGTCTTATTATCCTACTGTCACTGCCTAAATATGGATAATATTAATGTTTGTGGATAAAGGCTGAGCATCTTAATCTGGAATTGAAGGCTGGCGGGGAAAAAATACTATGTAAGAATGTTGTAGAAAAGGTGTTAAGTCTTACTGTTTGTTGAACTATTCAGTGCAACTGTGAATTAAATGATACAGAAGCCTTACATTTTAATGCACTGTCCTTACAAAGCTGTTACTTTCAGTTATTTTTCATGTTTATTATCACTTTGCTGCTACTGGGTGGGGGGGGCAGAACAAGTTGAAGCTAATGTGTTTTACTGTTCTGATCTTTGAATGCAATAGCAGCAGCATAAAGCTCAGGATTCTCACAACATGGGGTAAACCAAAAACTGAAGTACAGAAAAATGCTAAATGGGTATGTCAAATTTAATTAAAAAAGCATTATCAGGTGGCCATCACCTTTGCTGGTCACTCATACCTTCCACATCCCAAATTCCCTCATAAGTTTGAATAAATCAAGACTGGTTGAATTAAAGGGTCAAAAGCAGCCCTTGGGTAGTACTATTCCCTCAAACATGGGTTATGATTCAAGAAGAGATACAAAACTCAGCACCTCTTTCATTTAAAAAAGAGAATATTGGCTAAAAAAAATTCTCATAGCTGCCTAGGAAGTAGTTCTTAATCCTTCCACACAGATGCCTTCAAATCCGTAAGCCATCTGGACTAAAACCAGACTGAGTCCATTATTCATTCCCTCTCCGGCTCTTCTTGTGGCTTTTCTTAGATCTGAAATAGCAACACATATGTATCATTAAATCTAATACCTGTTCAAGAAACTACGTGAGGACTTTTGAGAAAGACCAGGGCACGGTGATCGGGACAGGGATGATACCCAGTATTCATTAAATGTGCTTGGTATTTTCAAGTCTCAGAGCAATACTGAGTCAGATGTTATTCTCCCAAATCTACTCAGGAGGGAATTACCTCTTGAGAGGTTTCAATTGCACCTAACTATATTTAGCATAACCTTCTATATTGAAGGTTAAGTTCTTCAACTGTTTATTGTTAAAAGCTGAGACTTAACCACAGGTCTCCTGGTATCAAAGATAAGCCCTTACCATTATCCAAAGCTGCAACCTCACAAGGAAAAACAAAGCAATACAAAACAGAAATATGACAGATAATTCTAGTAATTTCCAGGAAAAAGGGTAATTTTGTCCTGTAACGAGTTCCTAAATATCCCTATCAGTACAGGACTTACTTAGCTGTGACTAAGTTAGTACTTTAATTTCTGAATAAAAAGTAACATTTCTAAGTTAAAATAGAGGTTAATCCATACCTTTCAGGAGACTTTGAGTGGCTCCTGTGTCTGTGACTACGATGATGACCTGGGGAAAACAAGGCCATTGTGGATGAGTAGAGTATCCTCCTGATCCTCTATTGTCATTTCACCTGCCCCAATCCACTCCATTGGCTTAAAACTTTTTTTCTCTATACTAGGGGATACCTCTTGGTAGGTTCTCTCAGCTGGTGAGTGTATACTTAGGTATTTTGGGGAGTGGAGAACTGAAACCATATGCAAATTTCACAAATAACTGGTTGGGTCTTTTATCATTACAATTTTAGATAAAACCTGAAGCTCATCATTCTATCAGCAAGCAAAGCTTAGATCTGAGAGTGAAGATAGGAACTACATTTCTTTTTCTTCTAGGAAATATCTAGGCAATACTCTAGTATTTCAGAAGGCTAACAACTCCTAATACATTTTTTTAAGACAACCATAATTATGGTCCAAATGCCATACCTGGTGATTTGGAACGGGATCTGTGCCGTCTATCTCGGGACCTACTGCGATGTCGTCTTGGACTTTTGCTCCGATGCCTTTCTCGGCGAGGGGAGGGGCTGTGGGAACAAATGGTCAGATTCCTTCATCTGTAACAACATATTCAGAACAACAGTGCTTCCTCCCTCCTTTCTCCCCTAATCTCTACCACAATTCACAGAAGACCTACCTCCTCCTTTTGGGAGACCGACTCCGCCTAGGTGGAAAGAAAAGAAACAATAGTCTTAATACACTGGTTGTAGATTATAGAAATTACCTCACTTCTTCACCCATCTCTGTTCCCATGTCCTCTGTCAGGTAACTTTTTAGCACCTTTCCATTCCAAATCTGCAATTATCCATGCTTTGGACAATGGGATATTTGCAGGTGTGACACAGACACTAGAAAAATAGTTAAATGACTAGGCTGGCTTGCCCTTGAATTCTGCCACTGCCATGAGAACATGCAAGATGAGACACAAAGAAGTGAACTGTCCCAGGTATCCCAACTGGGGCCACCCTATACTGGCCAGAGATTCCTGACCACAAAATTGGTAAAGAATCATAACTTACACTTTAAAAAAAAAGCCTATCCAAGCTCAACTTAACTGATGAAACATTTTTGAATTTCTAGCACTAACAGTGCTTTGGTGGTGGTTTCTGCAATACTTATACATACATCGGGCAAGTAAACATTCTTTATAGACTGGCATCTTTCCCCGATACACAAACTTTTAGGCTGCAGTGCTTAAAGTCTCCTTGGAAGAGGTCACTGACTAGGGCACTAGGGCATTACCTTCTTGGAGACCGGCTCCTACTCCTCCTATAGCGCAGTGTGGGAGAGCGCCGGGGTTTGTCTAAGTCTCGATAGCTTCTCCTGCGGTGATCAGGTGATGGCACTCTCTCCAACTAGAAATGAGATGGATGGGTCAGTAATGAGCTCAGGGTTATACAAAACCATCTAGAAACACTACTTACACTCTCCCCCCCAATTCTGCCTCAAATTCCACCTCCGGTGACTTTAAAACAGCAATTTGTATACATAGCATAATCCTGAAGACAACCACCTCTGCCCCAAACTACCAAATAAAAAAAAATCCATCTGTTTCCAATATTCCCATTATTGTTCTAGCATTGGTGCCCTTATTCTAAGATTGTGCTAAGTATACTGAAAAATAAATTTACTTCCCTCCTTAAGATGGGGGCTTTTCAATATGAAAGAACAGATATGGACGTTTCTGGACTTGATGGTTTGATAATTCACTATGGTGATGTATATACATTCAGTAAGAAAAACTACTTTGAATTTTGATCACTTCTGGGTTAGCAATGTTGTACAATACTTTCTTATGAAAACTTATTATTAAAAGGCTTTATTTAGATGATTTTGTCCAACTGTAGGTTAATGTCAATGTTCTGAACACACATAAAAGTAGATCAGGTTTATCCCTGATGTTTGGTAGGTTAGGTGTATTAGATGTGTTTTCAACTCAGAATGGATTTATCAAGATGAAACCCCCACTGCAAGTAAAGGAAGAACTGTACAGCAGTAAAGTACAAACTTGGGGTGTACTTTTATCTTGAAAAAGCTTTTTTTTGAGCTCTGGCCAAACTTCTGGCACTGAGTACTAAAAGTGCTGCGATTGGAGATAAGGTAAAATATCCCAACAAATGAAACTAAGGGCTCTTTTGAAAAAATTGGCTAACTACTTTAGTGGTAGTAGCAGCTTAATAAGATAAGGCTAAAACATACCAGAAAGCATGGAGGCTGAAACCACTAATTTTATCAGTCCTGTGTCAAGTTGAACAGGCCTCCATATGCCAAAAATTGGACTTTTAGAGCATCAACAAGGATGATGATGAATTGAAACAAATCAACTATGCTTAAATTCATTAGTTTTCAATGTGATCCAGGATAAAATCTGACCATTAATCCCTTTGGGAAGATACTATAGAATTCATTTTAAAACTAGAAACTATAAACACTGAAATGGAAGATTATATAGTAATATTAAAAGTAACAAATGAGGGCCTCCCCGGTGGCGCAGTGGGTTAAGCAACACACTATGAAGCAAACCGCAGCCACTGCAGCACGAGTTCGATCCCTGCTGCCGGCCAGGG